>JAVCKV010314593.1:0-14106 GCA_032274145.1 Herpochondria borealis
CGCCCGACCAGGTAAACTCAAATAAAAAATTATTCCCCGACAGCGGTGGTGCGTGCAACAATGCCGGCGGTGGTTAGTGCAAAAAAATTGTGTTGTTAATTTCAAATTAAAACTTACGCGGCGGAAGTCACCGCCGCCGTTGTGAGCGCGCCTGCCGCACATCTATCCACCCCACCACTCCTGCACCTTACCGCTAGCCACCGCCGGCCGCCACTAAAATTTAAAATGCCCAGTCCCGTCGTCACCAACATCTCTGTAGCCACCAAGCACCGCCATCCGACCGCCCTCTTTCTCGCCCTCGCCCGCGCCGTTTACTCTGCTGCCACGGCAACGTGAAATACGCATATGGCGAAAGGATTCCTATCCTTCCGCTACGCTACCAACAGCTTGCGAGCTTGCAAGACGCGTCCATCCGCATTTCCTGTTCACATCCCCCTCTCGCCCCCTCTCGCAACCTGCACCCGGCACGCACGAAACTCCCCGTGCGACCTCTGCGCCCGCATCAACCATGCCTATGCGGCTGTATGCCGTGCTGACTTCGGCTGGCAACCTTTTTCCTCCCTCCGCCCTTTCGTGACGGCCACGATCGCGCAAGAAGGCATGAACTTGAGATACGGGGCTAACACGCTGTGCGCCGACGGCCCTGCACAAAGTACCGATCCTCGCTGTGCGACAGAGAACGCCATCCGCGCTGGCCGCTCACCGTTTAGTGCCTTGCGCGGTCTTCTGTACGGAAATTTGCGGGACACAGACGCGTGCGAATGCCTTGCGATCAGCAAGACAATATCGCCAACGACGGAGGGAGGGAGAGAGAGGCGACGGGGCGCGCTCGAACTTGCACGACGCACAGGCCTGATTTTCGTGCGGTGCGGGTTTCTTTGGCAATGACACTGCTCGGGTGCTCGGGTGCTCGGGCTGCGCGTGTTAGGGCTGGCGCTGTGGACTAATGTCCTGGATGTGGATTTGGAAATCGCGAAGACAGTGCACTGAGATCGGTGACGGGAAGCCGTGACGGGCTCGAAGAATTGGAAGACACGTTGGTTTCTGGGAGGCGGTACGAGAGGTGGAAGGGCGCTAGGACGGAGACTGGGCTCACTTTACGAGTCTGCACGATGTTCAGGAGCGTGGCGGAGAGCGGTTACACAGTGCTATGAGGTGAGCGAGCCAGGAATGCTGGGGAGGTGGGGGGAGGCGGGCGGTTGGCTGTTGGCTGAGACTCGCTGGTCGTCGTCGTGGTGGATGAATTACTAAAACTGATGCGCTGCGCGCGCAGATGCAAGGAAAGGAGGCGTCGAAGAGGGCGCTGAAAAAGGAAGCGGTGCGGATGGTTTGGCACGTTGATGCGGCCGAGTGCGAGCGCGGGAGCTATCGGGGGCGCGGCGCTGTGAAAAAGCTAGCCACCCTGAAGATGATCATGCCACACACACCTCCAAAATATAAATTAAGAACATACAAATCACAAAGCGTTGCACGCCTACGGCCCTATCCAAATCCAAATTTTAATTTTAAATATAAAATTCAAGATCAGCCGACAGCCCCATGTCGTTTGCAATTCACAACACTGTGCATGTCTGAGCGCAAAGATAGCAGCTCGACAGAACGTGAAGAAACGGCAAGGTCGCCTTTGGGCACCTTCCGGTCGGGCGCGCCACGCGGCTCGTGCCCCGTTTCGACAAGAAGGCATGCGTCGTCGCCGGGGCGTTAAGGACACAGAGATTCAGCACAGTGTAGCCCAAGCCGAGCAGCGGGAATATCTGCAGCATGCGGCCGGGCCCGCGCGATCCATTTATCGACAATGATTACAGCCCGTGGATGACAGAGAGGGCTGCGCCAGCTGCGAGGTCGAACGTGTTGATGGAGCCATCAAAAAGTAAGCTCGCTCGCCTGTCCGTGCAGCGCACGGCGTGGTAGTACTGCGCCTGATTTTCAGGGGTGCGCAAGTTGCAGGAAACCGCGTGGTATAACTCGTGCATGGGGTTGCACAGCGCATGCAGGTAGAAGTGAGGCTGACCCGGTGGAAGTAAGCAAACTAAAAAAGAAATAATAATTGTAAACGTAATATTTAAAAGGCGACGCGGGCCGTGCACCATTACTATTATGTACGTACAGTACAAAATCGGTGCAAGAAATGCACAAATTACACATTACTTTCATAGCCATAGACCTATATTAAAACATGAAAAGGTAAAAAGGATTGAATATTAATTATTGAATATTTATAAAAAAAAGTCAAGAATACTTAAAAATTAAAAAAGTAATGGAATAGAAAAGGAAAAAATATATAAAAACAGATGGTGCCCGAGGAGGTGGACCAGACCGTGTCGCGAACGGAGGAAGTCGCTCTCGTGTTCAAGGAAAAGCGCACGGCTGACGAGGTGTTGGTTACCATGAACCGGGCGCAAACGGGTGAGGTAATGTTCCATCCCACGCTGGAAGGGGTGTAGCAGTGCGAGTGATGGAAGTAGTCACACAAAGCGTGAGTAGGCTTGGAGTAAATGAAGAATTCTGAAGCGGCGGCCCCGAGCAAAACCGCATCTTCAAGCAAGTTTTCATCCCGGACGGGATTGGCGGCAAGCAAGATCTGCTAGAATGCGTATACTACGAGCTTCATGGAATGCCCTCTGATGGTAAAAACAGGAACATTACTATCCCAAAACGTCTTAAGTTGCGATGCTGACACAGCGTCCTTAATCGTTTTAGTATAAAATTGCTATCATTCTGCGCCCGTGTTGCTCTCTTCAATCCTAACTTATTGCATCAAGCTGCTTTCCAATCGGCGAGAGTTATTTCTAAAGACTATCCTTTAGAACCAGGTATTCTGAGCCCTCCGCAAATAATACACGCCCTTCTTCGTCTGTTTTAAGCGCGCTCCAGTTTTGCTGGCAGTCGGCCACGGTCTCCGTAATAGATCGATCTGCTATTTTTCTTGAAAGATAGGAACACCGTAGCTCCTCGAAAATGTTCTCTTTCTAGTTATCCTCTGGTGGTATTAGGAACAATTCCCGAACAAAGATAGGTTGCGGCTTAGAGTTAATACACTAAAAGTATTCAAAAACTTGGGTTTTGCGTCAAAAACTGGTTTAATCATAGGAATTTTCAGTTCTTTGGTAATTTCCTTCGATTTTCCTGCCGCTTTTAGAGTGCGAAATAGCAGCGATCTCACCCGAACGTGAGCTTGGCACCCAAAAAAATCCCAGTTGCCCAAAATATAAACACTTGCCCACGAAAAACGCAAGTTTCAAAGGCTCTTGTACCCCTTTACGTTATCAAAGTTACTACATAGCACAGTATTTAGTAGAGTAATCTCAAAGGCCATTTAACTACTATTGTACGAACCAACTGTACGTACTGTGATCAAAAAGAGACTCTGTCCATTGCCATGTCATTTACACATGTCCATGGAGAGGTGGAAGGAAATTCGTATGATTGAAAGGCCCCCTGCAGATCTCCTACACTCGCAAGTGGTTTACCACGAAGAAAGGGACGCGCTGTATATAACTTCCAAAGCGTTCCCTACGGAAGAACTCGTCCGTTCTCGCCACGCGTATCTACTTACATCAATAAGCTGGTAAAAATGTTTGCTTGCATTGATACGTATCCCCATCCTCCAGGGAGGCTTCCGTACCTTATCAAGTTATGCTCAGCTCTGGTGTCGAGGAAAAACGATAAAGAAGGTTGGACTTTCGCCATTCTCCCAAAGGAAGCAGAGAAAACATAAATAGTTCATACCCAGCTCAGAAACTTGTAAGTAATATCGGCAGTGGAATCTCTGGAGTCAGATTTTCATTTATGCTTTGATTTCTTCTAAGAAATTTCACCAATTTATTGTCAAGCCCCATAGCAGGCCATTTGTTGAATTGCTGCTCATTTTCGCATCTCATGACACTTATTCTTCGCTTTTATAGCCTGCTTCTTAACAAGTTATACGTAGTATCTTCCTATTTCTGTAATTTAAGAGGAACAATTATCGAAAATGGGGCATAATTCTTTTTTAAGTAACTTCTGAATGTTCTCTCTCCTCTAATTAATTTCAGGGATTTTATAATCATAGTGTTAGTTGATTTGTTCTGCTTCTATTTTTCCGAAAATGTATGTATCGCGTTACCGTTATTCAGAACGAAATGAATATTTACGGTCTGCTGAAGGCTAGCATGGTCGCGTTGATAAATTGGGCGAGGCGTCCTTCGAAATTACCCAAAGAAATCACGCCACTATCAATAGCACTATATTGATAGGGAATCATGGGGAGAGGACATGAATCGGGACCAAAGTGTTTCACCGTCTCGATTTTTTTTGCTGGTATCAGTACTTCAGAAGACAATTCGTGTCTGATAGAAACAAGTGCGTTGTAATTTCCCACCGGGCTCGTTTGAGTTACAGGACGATTATGAGACCAGTTGAAAGCCGGCAGGAAAATTCTGGTCGAGTAGCGCATGTTCTCTACAAAAATATCCTGAATATGCGCCAGAGGGAACGCAGCCAAGTGGCATCGCTGGCCTTGGAGCACGAAAGGCCCACTCATAAAGATTGAAAATGTGTGCAAGTGGCTGTGTTAATGAGTCGTCTCGCTGTGTACCGTTTTGTGGTTAGAATTATCACCACGGCAATCCATGGGCTACAGAACTGCGTTTCATAAAGGGTTCGTTCTATTTCCACAGTTATCTAGCTGTATCCGGCTAGTGAAAGCATTTTCTTGAGCTGAATGTCCCGAAAGTCGACGAGCAACATGTCGTATGATACAGCCTATCTGACTCATACTATTGAGAAGGCCAGGTAGCAAAATGGGATTACTGTATTTAAGGGATGTATTTTAGTTACAGCGGACTATTCTCTTAAACTTCTCCCTGGGGATATTCCATATTATCCCGTCTAGTGACAAATACTAAGCTACACAGTAGCTGGCTTAGAACATTGTGGTACGGAAGGCATTATAAATATGTCTCTTTATATAGTGACTACCCCTACTATTTTGGTTCTGCTCTTACTCGCTTACAGTAGGTTAAGCTAGACGTTTGCTCGTCTCGCGCCTTAGTAAAAGGCGCGTTTTCGCGTCTCATCGCGACTGTCTGAATAAACACAACCTTCTCTGAAGCTTTTCCTGAGCGATATGTAGCGCCGCGTCCCGGATCTACTATCTCCAGCCGTCTTTCGCCCCCCAGTTGTTTCTAGTAAGGTACACAGCCGAACCCCTGGACCGTCTCAACACATGAGCGCGCGTTTTCTACTCAGTTCTACGTCCTCCCGGCGCTGTCGCCCGGAGCGCGACTGTCCTCTTTCCCTTGGATCGGTTTCCTGCGCGAGCTGTAGCGCCGCGTCCAGAAATTACCCCGTCTCCTCCGTACACGACGCAAGTAAGGGCGTCGTCCCCCGGTCACTGATGCCAGTGATTGCGTCTCCCCGTCCTCTTCCTGTCACCAAAGAGTGCCAAATCTCCTCTTCCTCCCCTACCTGCGATTCGCTATCTGTAGCTCCGCGTCCCGTACTTCTCCCTCCGTCTCACAACGCTCCATGCGTTTTGTTCTGTCTGTATCCCCCGTTTCTAGCGAGAGCGACGCCCTCCTTCTTCCCTATTTCCCTGGGCGAGCTAAGCGCCGCGTTCAATACGCTGTCCCTGTCCTAGATGCCAGTCGGTGCGTCTCCACTTTTTCTCCCCGGTCGCCAGCGGACGCGTCCTCTCATCCCTCTACCACTGGCCTACCGCCCCTGTCTCGGCACCAGAGACAGGGCCGTCTGCCTTTCTACCTCACAGAGCGCCTGGCGCTCTCTTAAGACCTCTACAGTCCGCCAGATACCCTTACAATTTATCTTTGTCCCCGTACCTCTAGTAAGTACAGTTCAAGAAAGCCACCAGGCCCCTTTCACGGGATCCCAGCGACCTAATCGAACTACAGTGCTCTAGTCGCACTATTCTTGTACACACATTCCTTCGTTGGTGTGTGATACTACAGGTTCCGTCTTGCAGAATTGTATGGTAGACTAGAACCGTATAGGCAATTGAAAAGTCGATAACGCATTTATATATGCGCCTTCTTCCTGTATCACGTCGCTTTTCTGTACAGAGCCCAGCCCTTCAAAGTGTACTTTAATGCTGATTTTGACATTAGTTATAAAATAGATTGTTTGACGGAGTTACCATTTCCCCAAATTATGACAAGTTAAAGTGGCCATCCCTCGAAGAAATTTTATGCGTTCAAGCAAAACCATGTCCTCAAGCGCTGGCAGGGTATCATACTGATAACAACCAACTTTACATCGGGTTAAAAAGTGCCGCATGGAATGAATCAGATTCCTTGGGCTTTCAACTTTGGCTCCTAAATATTTCTCATGCAGAAGATGCGGGACGTAAAGGTTCGAACTTTACCTGGCATGCATAACGATCGGAGCTCATATGGAAATTGTAGTACGGCAGAAAGGGGGCGCGCACCGACGTTGGACAAGTTTACACGTGTAAGCCCACCCCGGGTGGTCGGAATCGGCTGACGCTTCGCAACTCCGCCACACAGACCGGGCACACTCTGGTGATTGTGAGGAATATTCCACCTCACTAATCTTTTTCTCTGGAGTGGCATGGCTGCGAATTGGTCGGTTTTAATGGTTCGTTTATTGGGTGCAACGGTTGTATGTTAGGTTCACAGTGAGGGCAAACTACCCTATCTGAGGTGGTCTAGGATAGTGCACTCGGGATTATGGAAGATACTGCAAGTGCCAGTAGCCCTCTGTGTAGTAATTTTTAAGGGTTTTTGCAATTGGACCGTTCTGGGCCACTAGCCCCTCCTTAGGCGCTCGCCCATCCGCTACATAGGCTGTCTGGGCGGCGCCGGGTGAATGTTGGAGAGGGCATCAACGGTTTTAACAGATTCTACCCTCCAAAAAGGCCTTTCTCCCCGTCTTGTCTTGTATTTTTTCCCTTTCTTTCCCTTACTCAACTATTCCTTTGGGGTTCATCAGTAACCACGCTGTGCGGACGTAGACAACGCACGGGCGAAGGCACTACGCCCTGCCACACGTGCAAGCTTTCCCCTTCATATCCAATAACTGCACATACTTTTTGCTCTACCACTCCCCGCCCTCTTGTGTCCTGCTTTGGGCGACCTACCCGCAGCACTACACACCTCAAGCCCCTCCATACGAGTACTGGGAGAGACCAAATTCTGATAGGCTTCCTTGGAATGGACTCCCAGCAAGTAGGTGAACACCCAAAAAGCCACTCTGTCGTGCAAAGCTAACAGCACGGATGCTCGCTCCATCTATAAGGAGGCTTTTGCAGTCCAGGAAACTTTGGTGGGATCGCACTGGATCGTTGCTACTTCGGTACGGTGCGATTTTTTGACCGACCGTTAAAACCTCATTTTCTTCGATCCCTGTTTGATCGTTCCCGAAATTTTTCAGTCCTACCTCTGCAAAGTTTTGCGTTCTGTAGTTTGCCTCATCTTGTACTCATAAACATGCATCCACATGAAGGGGACTGAAAACATCCGGGCTGACCTTATAGGCCGTTAATACACCCCCTCCCCCCACCACTAGTACAATAATTCATATCTTTATCCTCGTTCGTGTCCCTGAGTTAACCTCTTCGTCTTGGAGAGACTTAGAATGGCCCACCAATTCATAATTAACCGCATCCATCGCAGCCCACATGATTGACCGAACTGACTCTTTCAGTCCGCGGTGGGACTCTCTAAAAACCAGGCCGATGATTTCGGAATACCAGAAGATGCCACCGACCGGACCTCCTACTCCTACTTTTTTATATAGATCAAAACTGTCCAAGCGGCCACCGTGGCCCCAAATGCACCGAGTCAACCTTACGTGAAGCGTTTTTTGGAGTTATTTGACGTCCGATGTCGAGTAATGTGTACGCGCATGCATTCACTACTTGTCTACCACAAGTGGGGGGAAGGTACCTCGTCCTTCCAGACCCGCTATGCGTCTTACAGAACCGAACGATGTCATCCAGTCCGATTACATGGAGATAGCCCGAGGATATTTTCGTGCAGGCGAAAAATCTCCCTTTTCTGGTGTGGCCCACGTCGAGTCATCAAGTGTCGGAACGATCACGAATTAAACTCGAGGAGTTTTCTCCCCAATGGTAGCTCGGCTGACTTACATGTGCGCCGCCTCAAGTTCTACTGCTACAGCTCCCTGACCGAACGTGCTATCATCTAACACGTACTATATAGTGACACTGGAATGCAAGTTGCTCGTCTCTTGCGGTTGTTGGAAACAACTGAAGGACTTCAAGTTCAAGTCCGTTGGAATGGCCCTTAATCTTTATAGAATAATTTTGCACCCCTCCGCAAAGTGTACGAAGACGTTCCCCACATACTCGTGCGATTGTTGAATCTCAATAGCACAGTTTATAACCTTGCCGAAAAGCTTGTAACGAACTCGGTCTTTGAAATATGGGATTGTGACAAGTACGTCCCGTATAGATGCTTCTTTTTCTACCTGCATCGCAAGCACACAATGCACAATCATTCACTCTTCCATGTGGCCGCGTGTAATGGTGCTTATATTACTGGCCTTACACTACCGTCATTGCCTCCGGTGCGCAGGCTGACTGACTTAATAGCCTACTAAAAAATTTTAGTAGATCGATCCATCGCATAGTATAATGGATCGACCTGATCGATCGAGCCATTGGGTTTTTATCCCTTCTTTACCACAGGTTGGTGTGAACATTTGGAATTCAATTGTTCGAGCTTAAGATTGTATCATGAGAGACAGTCACGCCAGTGGGGTTTCTGTGTTTCTGCAGTATACTTTCAAGAATCGCAGAGCCCGGCCACATCCAATTCCCTAGTTTTCCAATCTCATGGAAATTCAAGATTTCGTATGTGGCCCTGGGTTTTTTTTGTACTCATTATATGATTTATGCATATACAAGGATGAGTTGTTCACCAATATTAAAGTAAATCTGGACTGCATAAATCTGTACAAGCTGGTCCAACGAGCCCTCCCAAATTTTTAACGAGATAAAGAAGATTGAAGGATATAACATATTGTAAAGGCTCTTGCTGAAGTGGATTATATCCTCGAAAAATGAAAGGATGTCGCAAAGGGAAGATCGCTCGCTCTGGCTGGGATAAACTCAGTCTGGTTGAAAAACTCTACACATATCGCAATAAAAAGTAATTTGGAAAATCATAATACCTTCAGGAGGCTGACCCGTCCGTAAATGCGTTCGAAGGTGACTTCTTCGAACAAAGGAAGTAGCCGAAACGCTTGGATCTTTAACGACAATCCATCATGCTTCCCACGCCTATCTAAAAAGCTAAATATACCAATTGGAAGCGACATTGGTTTCTATTCCATGACGCATTTATTGATCTGCTTAAAGAAGCATAGGAAAGCGGAAATGGCTCAAGATGTTTCAGATGTATTTTTGGATGCCTCTCTCAGTTCGATATGCCATTTGGGTCGTCACGATATTTACCAACGTGGCTGCCTCTTATCCAGCTATGGAAAAGATCATGTATACAATTCTGGAAAGAGCCAGGATATAGTCGCCGCGGATAATGTGGATGACAGGATGGAGAATATTCAGACACACATTAGCACGCAAATGATGAAGGCTATTTCTGCCCTCAAGACCAGAAACTCCGGAGAGAAGAACTGCGGAGGTATTTACGCAGCAGCCAGTTACAATTTGTACAAATGGATGCAGGTTTCTGCCATCTCCGGCGAAAAAATGGTGTCGAGTGAACGCGTGGCGCCAGCTCGACTGTTCGTACTATCTATGCTGTGTGATATGGCTTGGAATTTACGAACGGCCGAGAACCCCCGATCGGAGGGAGCATGTTTGGTTTTACTTTCCATCCATCAATTTGCAGAGAAATAAGTACTTTGAAAGGAAGATCTAAAATCCCGGCCAATTAAAGACATAATATCGCGAGGTATCACACGCGCACGCTGAGCAAGCAATAAAAGATTGATTGATTAGATCCCATCCTTTAAATATCTGGGAAGAAGGGCCGGACGGGAACAAGAGGCTCGTTTTTCTTAAAACTCAGCCATTAGTCTATATACTGGCTGATAGGCATATTGAAGATAAAGTCGCTTGTGAGTTCGAATTGAACATAAAGCACATCCAGGATGGGGATCACTTTCAATTGTTTTACATCAGGGATATATGTCACTTTCGGGCGGCTCCGGTGTTAAGTATCCTAAAAGACCCGCGCACCAGAATGAGGCGACTTCTGCACTTTTTTGCCATCCACGGTACTCGAATTCTCGTTTCCACTTCGCCACTCTGCCACTTGTTGAAGACGTTCTTCGATACAAACAGCGCACCGTGCGTGGGCCCACTACTCTTCCACTGCGAAACTTAGGGGTGCCACATCTGCTGGTTCGCTGGTCTGGGTCTAATCTGGTGCCGTCCTATACACGGGAGCACAATATTAGAACTACGAATTCTCAATATATTTTGGTTTAGATTTTTGTCCTTGGGCCATTCCTGGCTTCTAACGTACCCTATTCTTTTGGCCCATTCGCTATTAAAGTGGCCCGGACAGCGCGAGCGTCTGGAAGAAGGGGGCGTCAAGAACGCAGCAGAGAGGATTTCAGTGAAAGTCCCCAAATGAAGCCTTTTCCCGTATTTCCTCTTCCTTTCGCACTTCTTTTTATTCTGTTCAGCTCTTCACTAGGGGTGATTTTTTGCCTACGATTTGGACACAAACAACTCCGCGCGACGAAATAACGCCCTTCCACACGTGTCAGTCGTTCCCGTTTGTATATCTCGCCCTTCCCGTGCAAAGCTCTACAATTTTTCACCCTTTGTGCGTGCGACGAGAGTAAGCTAACACGCCGCACCGCACTGGTCTCCCGAAGTTGAGGCGATTCTAAGAAACTATCTCTCCGAAGATGTACTTGCTCTCAGCCTTCTAGTGACATTGCCATATTCTTCAGCGGTAGCCAGAGATACAATTAGAAGGTGACTACTAATTTTCCCGACGCGACGCATACAGCGCCACTGCCACATAGATAGTAACAGAAGCCGAAGGCGCAACAAGATGAATATCATGCTGCCGGAAGAGCTGCAAATTATGCTGATGTTCAAATAGAGGAAAGGAATACTTAAGCTCAGACAGGTTCTATCTACAGTACTGATATTCAAGACGTCGCCTCGCAAGCTTTACTTGATGAAAATATCTGCGGTAATGCTTAACTGCCTTTTTTGACGGTCCCTCTTTTAATCTTCCAAATAGGCTGCCGATGGAGCCCGTTAAGCCCAAGTCACGCCGATCTATATCTGGTCCTATCGAATCTAGAAACTGGTGTTTGAAAAATATGTCTAGGTGACCTTAGCGGCTGCCATCCATGAAGTTTTACGAGTTACTTCCAACGTGGGGAAGACAATAGACGTGATTCGGATTTGCGTTGAAGATGCGAAGAAAGATGCCGCATTCGCACATTTGAACGCCCACATGGCCAATGGGATTTTGATTAGTGAGAAGAGCCAAGTTCAAGTTGAGGTGAAACATAGTTCTCGCTGTGTAGTTGGCGCCAATTTATCCGTTGGTGCCCAACGGCAGGAACTGGACGGAATTCATTCCAATGTACTGTCAATAAAAAAGCTGGGTTCAATTGAAAAGAAGTTTGCTCAGTTGGGTGTGGTCGCAACCTCCCGCCGTCGCATCCAAGGCCAATGGCCGACCAACAAGTTCGGAATTTCCATGCGCCTTCTCAAGCCCAGACATACCACTCGTCACCTACTTGATGAAAACTGTTCGAGCCTGCTAAAGATCACACTGGAAGGCCGCAGGTGGAGCATGTGATTGGTTACCTTCATCCTAGGTCGGATCCGGTGCGCTATTTGCATGGTGCTCCTATTAAGACCGCAAATATTGCTCCAGGTATGGAAAAGTGTCTGACGGAGTCGTGCGATTCAACGTAGCGGAAGCCTGTTGTATTCTGGGTAGCTCACTCGGCGAACTCGAGGCACTGGGGTGGGAGCCTCGCACTATAAATCCGGGAAAATCGGATTCCTTTCAAACCAAAAGAGTCGAGGAGCGGTCCTCACTTTATATGACTCTCCAGAGTCGAAACATATATCACTGTAACCATGTTATACTGTAAGAAAAACATGAAAAGGAGGGGGCGCACTAACCAGGGGAAGCTAAGCGGGCTTACAGTTGACTCCAGTAGTCAGGATACAGAGGGGGCCTGATCCCATCCACTGTACATGCCTCTTGTACTACAGCTGGTTACAGCAGGGAGTACATACGTGAACCATATCTATACCACACGTGTCGCGGGCCGCGATCCATCCAACAAGGGTCGACTCACCAGACGAGAAGGACGCACAGAAGCCCGGCGGGCCACTGTACTAAAAAGAAGGCAAACTATGAAAAACTTTATTGAAAGGCTAGAACACTGTTCTCCCCCCGCGACCTTCGTAAATTCTCATACACACATACCTGGCGCTCGGCGTTCGGCAAGTAAGTACCGGCCGACCAGCCCAGACTAACTAGCTTGCTACAAGAAATGTTGTCCTTTTCCAACTTAGGTGAAAAATGGTCCACGCAACATATACATGGGGTCTATTCCACTTTAATTTGGTCCAAAATTTGATCTTTAAACCATGTTTTTCCCCTCAGCACTCGAAAGCCACCCCGACTACCAGGTGATTTTAGCACCAACTGTTTCGTATTATACCGACCCATTACACTGCTATTCATACACACCAACACAAAACGCCATACACTGCGGCATGTACCACTTTATGACCACCTCAATACTTACTGTAGCTTCGTTCCACTTTAATATCACTTTATCCGTTCACTGCGTACACGCAATTTACATGCACACACTATCGAGGGTCTGGCCAGGCCTCTCGTCACCACCCATCTGGGTGACGCGGATACCCAGACAGCAATTCTCGGCTGTCAGGGATATTACCCGCGCCCCGCCAATCAAGTGTGGGTGGCACTATCCCTTATTAAATACTGAAGACCCTACTGTTTACATAGAGTCCGTAGCCGGTCCTCCAGCGGCACCCTCACGTCGCACGCGCCCAATAGGGGCGCAAAGCAAGTGGGCCACTTAGCGCGTCACTTCTGCCTCGCTCAACCACCCCTTCTGGCGCACCCTACCCCCCAGTTTGGGACGCTTCAAGGCGGTGGGCCTGGTACAGTCCCAAACCGGGCGGTAGCGCCGCGCAGCGGGACACTACTTAACCTCTGCTGCTGGGCGGTCTCACGGTTGAAAAAAGGGGGACCACCTACACTACCCACAGACACACAGACCCTCTGGCCTCATTCCTTGGCTTCTTTCGCCCTTTCTTGCCTCTTCTGGGGAGCCCTTCCCCCACAAACCATCACTTTCCATCTCATTCCCTCCAATTCCCTCTCCTTTCTGCTCCCCTTCTCCTCCCTTGTCCCCACATGCGCCCAACCTCATCGTACAGGCGCCGTCCGCTTTCATACACCTCAACATTTCATTTCATCCACAATATCCAGGGTATCATATTTTTGCGACTCGCTACGTGAGCACTGTACACACTCATCATCAGACCAGAAATTAGCGTTTTTACGGGGCTTTTGAGCGTAGAGTACCTCTTTTATAAGTACCTTAAGTCTTTTTGGGAACATTGGTTTTATGGGACTTCCAGAAATTTTGAAAAGGTCTGGGGACTAGGTGTAGCTCTTCTCGATATCCAATACATTTGACCGTCCGGTATAACCCATTCCTGCGCTATTTATGCAGATGCATGATCTCCATCAACTGGCAGAATAAAGCCGTTATAAAAAATTAAGTAATAGCATAAGAATTTCCAGGTATTTATCTAGCAACGCAACATAGCAATTTTCCTAGAAATTTGGCACAGTGTTGGTAGAAAATTACCTAGTACTCTAGCTTTTCAACTAGTATATCTGAACAGAAAGGTCAAGAGAATTATCTAGCAACAAAACAAGATTCCTAGAAAGTCGGTACAATATTGCTAGAAAATAACCTAGCAATTTGGCAACAATAGTAAATAGTTTAATATACCGTGGCAAGGTCTTCGGAATGGTCGTAGTTTGTGGTGTTGGTTCGTCCACTTTTGCTGTTTTGTTTGTTTGAAAAGTCCAATTTATAAATAATAGACCGTTCTTTTATAGTATA
>JAVCKV010314704.1:0-43193 GCA_032274145.1 Herpochondria borealis
GAGGTGCTTTGGCAACCATAATGTCCTTCTACATCTCGACCGACGACAGATTTACGGCAAGATCTACTATCGAGGCGGTATCGTTCGGGGCACCACGTGTTGGTGGGTATGGGTTCGCTGATGCTTTCCGACATCAGGAAGAGATGGGCAAGTTGCGAATCGCCCGGTTTCATGCTGAAAGGGATGGCGTCCCACTCGTTCCACCAGCCTCAATTTCGTTTTCAAAGAGAGGTGCGATTTACCACAACAACGGAATCGACGTCTTTTTGCCAGTTGTTAGGAAGGGACTTTCCAAGTACTGCTTGCCCCAGCGCCTACCAAAAGTGACATACCTGAGCCGAGAATCACCCCTCAAGTCCTATGGGCGCCAGCTGAAGGAGTTCGCCAGTTTGTTTAAAAGCTGGCATGGGATGCACTTTCTGTACGAACACAAGAATCGCATCCGCCTGGCTCAGAAAGACCCTGATTCCCCCCTCGTGTGCCACAGTTTGGAAGAACTCTATGAAATGCGGGAGAAACTGACATCGGAGATCGTAGTAACGACTTGATGTTAAAAATAATGCATGTAATATAATATTCATACAATGGCTACAATTACCGAGGAACGAAGCCACATGAGACGTTCCACAACTCAACATCTTCAATCTGAACGTAGTAAGAAGTGTACTAAACCGACATCTCCTCGTCACTATCTCCATCAGAATTTGGGTAGCGATCTGAGGCTCTTGTGTCCTTCTCCGTCTCGTCGTTTTCGAGGTCCTTTGTCGCATCGCCATCCACAATACCATACACATCCTCCTCATTGTCATCGGCATCGGCATCATCGTCATCGTCATCGTAACACGACAAACTGGCGAGGTTGTATCCCGTTTGTATCTTGTATTCTAACTTGCCCGCAACGTCCAATATTCCTGGATCTTCGGAATATCTGGAGGGAGAAGAATGGCAAAGTTGGTGAACAAGGAACGCAGCCTTGAAGAGAACATCCTCACCGAAAGCGACGTCGACAATCAATTTCAGAGCCACAACTGACGCAAGGATGGCGAGGATAGCTCCATCGCTTAGCACGCGACGAGTCGTAGTCACCCATTCAATGGGTGCCTCTTGGAGATCTTCGGCAGCAAAGGTCCCGTCTTGCCCATCTGCATAGTATTTGCTCGGTTCAGAGTCGATGAAGAAACCAGAGGCCAGTACTCCCGCAAAAGTGTTGAATCTTGCAGATGTTTCTGGGTTGTTTCCGAGTGCGTAAAATCCGCCAAGACAATTGACAGTAGTGTACCAGTAAGACTGATAGGCATTCAATCTATCGAGCGACGTTCTGGGATCACGGGAGCATCGTGCATCATGGGAGAACAAAATGCTGTCTGCCATCTGCAGAATCGCTTCATTGTTAGCACTAATATCATCTTCCTTGACAGAGACATAGGCTTCGCCCGAGCGACTGGTGATTCTTGGGACGATCTGGAACTGTCGGATGAAAATTTCACTACGAATCTCCAATGCAAGGAGCACCATGGTGTTGTTCGTGTCAAGGCTCTTTGCAACGGTGCGTACGATTTGCAAAAGGTAGCGATCACCAGCGAGGCCAGGAATGCTAGCCAAGAGAAAAAACGAGTCGTAGCACGATGTGAGAGTTGTGAGCGACTCGGATCCAGTTGCCGTTGCGTTGCAGCGGGAAAACCGAGGGGTGGCGTTGGAGGGGTTTTCCACAATACCATCTCTCTTCATCACGCCTACTGGGTCAAACCGGAAGCCGGGACCTTGAATATCCACCTCTCCAACAAGCTCACGCGTTGTAGCAAGCTGAAGCAAAACCAAAGCGACCTGAGCACACAAAGATAAGGCAACCGGAATCAAAAGGGCTCGCCATCCACGCAAGCCTTTTCTGTCTTCCACTGGTGTACCACGAGAGGAAGATTTCTTCTGGTCCTCAAGGCTCGGTTGGTGCATTGTAGGGTTTCGAAACCATCGCACCATGGCGAGTGGGTCTAAGAGCGAGTCAAATAGAAAGACATCTCGACATTCCCGAGCTCGAAGAGTCATGTGGTGTCCACGAGCAATGGCGCCCTTGAAGATGCTTGGGATGAAGAATCCAGCAATTCCAAGCAACACAGAGGCATACACATCACTCATTGCTTGATCGTAATTGTGATTGTTTTGCTGGGATTTGAAGCTTTGCGTTTTGTGTGCTTGAGCGTGGTGAGACATCCAGCAGTGCTTCGCGCGACTGATTTTTCAATAGTGTCCGTTGCAGCAGTTGGCAGGCGCATTTCCCCAACGTACGTGTACGCCACCGTCTGACATTAGGACTGTAAGAGGCTCTTGATGACTGACTTCTAGCAGTCTACAACACCACTCTAGACGACGATGTCCTACAGTAGAAGGTGGGGACTAGACATTGGACAAGATGTCGTACGTGCTGGTTTACGAAACCCTTCAAACTATCAGCACCATCCAGTGCCCACTGGCTATCATCGCGAGCAACAACGAGAAAGTGCTGAAGTCGCGACGATTGTGTTTATCATAGCTACTCGATACCGATTGTGTCGGCCTAACACAGAAATGTGCAACGAATGGGCTAATTTCTCACGAATGCGCCAATTTTGTGTGCTACAACAAGCGAAGTCACGATGATTGTCGTTTATCTAGTCGATGCAGATCGGTGTTGTCCAACACAGAAATGTGGCGACTTCATGAAGGCTTGTCTTGTGTTGCTTCTCCTTCTCGGCGTGGTACAGGCGTTTGTGCCTCCCAGCCGTCCCAGCAGCAGTCGCACTACGGAACTCTGCACGGCCCGCAAACAAAAGATAGCGTATTACAAAAAGTTGCCCGTCACGTTGTACCGGATGCAAGGGGACAGATCGCACCAATCTTCGGGCATACGAAGCTCAAATGGCCAAGAAACGCAAATCCTACGACGTCAAATTGGACGAGAACGGTCTTGTGCAGCCAGCTTCCGGCGATGATTGGGTTTGGTCCGAATGGCATGTCGTTGCGTCCGGCGACGGATAGTATACTTCGGATTGCGCAAGCCTTTCGGGGAGAACAACGCGTGTATCGCTTTGATGAAGGCATGACACTTCCCGATGGACTCATCGTACTATGGGAACGCGACGATCATTATGCCATGCAAACCACGGAACCGTGCACGTTGGAGGAACTCAATGATAAGATATCGGCCCTCATTCAACCCATGGACTTTCAAACCAAGGAAGAATTCATTGAACAATTGCTCGATGATGAGGATCAAGATAATTGAACAGAACAACAACACAAAATAGTAGTAATTAGGTACACGTGTAGTAGCTTGGACCAAGAACATCTTGCTTGTACGTTTGATCCGTTTGTGGAGGTTTGGCTCCTTTTTGAGGAACCGATCCAAATCAGTCTCCCTCTTGCGTTTGACTGATTCCTCCCCAACCAACCAACGTGTTTTCATTAGAGAGAGAGTCAGTCAGTCAGTAGAAAGTGTCCCAACCACCTGAAGGAGTGCTGCCACGAGTGGCATTTGTAGATATTAAAAGAATTCCAGGTCTACGTGATTACCCGACCGTATGGTTAGGCTCCAACACGTCAGTCACACTTATAGTAGCAATGCCAAGTGCTTGCAATTAGAATCGAATCAGAATGAGTTGATTTACGGCTGCCTTTTAAAGAGATATGGACAGAATCGATTCATGGATGGGGTTCAGGTTCGCGGTGAACGGTGGTTGCTAGGGACAGCATGGCAAAGCGCTTCCTACAAGATTACATGCTCAACCCTCTAGTAGCCCTTGGTTTTGCTATTGCGGACGCTCTATCAAATGAAACAATAAAACCCAGAAGGGGAATCCTCGTCATGGGATAATATCGTTGACGCTACATACAATCCTCGATCGCTGAGAGCGACAGTCTTCCGCGTACTTCCGCGTCTCTCTTTCTCCAACGCGTTGCTTGAATGTCTGCTGACCATTCATTGTTCACGAGGTCGTAGGAGTTCATGGTATGCATGTCATCTAAAAGTAGTACAGTGCATCACCAGAAGTATCTTATTATTATCCACTATTACGCCCACTCGTCGCGCAGAATCTCCATCAGCTTTTCTGTTTCTGCTGTAAAGGCATCAATACCTTCCTGTAGCTTGTCTTGACCACACCCATCCACCGCCCAATACGAGTCCCACGTTTCCTCCGTGAGCGTAAAATCTGGATCCAAACAAGTTGCCGCATCGCCCTTGGCATTCAGTTGCTCCGTCACTTCACTGGCGTCTCGTTGTTGCAATTCTTGCAAGAGCGGTTCAGGGATTGTCATTTCATCGACACCTGCGAGAGCTAGAATTTCGTCAATGGAGCTGCCCTCCACGTCCGCTCCTCGACTGGGCCTCCACGAGGCTGGCATGCAAATGGTAGCATAGTCGTATTTTCGAAAGTACGCATACATGCGCTTAACCGTCAGGACTCCTGGATCGGCATCTGGGTGATATCCCACTTTACCATTCTTCGACTTGTACCAATCCAAGATTCGTCCCGGAAAGGGCGAAATGAGGTAGGCTCCCGCTTGCGCCGCAGCGGCCGCTTGCAAGAAGGAAAAGACCAATGTAATGTTGCACCTCACGCCGTCCTCCCGTTCCAAGACGCGCGCCGCTTGAATGCCTTGCCACGTGCCAGCCAATTTGATCAAGACTCGTGACTTGTCAATGCCCATTTCAGAATACATGTCAATAATGCGTCGCGCACGAGAGATACTGGCGTCTGTATCGTACGAGAGTCGAATGTCGACTTCAGTACTGACTTTACCAGGAACGAGGTTCAACAGTTGGGCACCGAGATTGACGGCCAACTTGTCCATGGCGAGATTGACTTCCTCTCCTGGATCTGGAAGGGAGGCATCACCGCCCCCCAACGTTTCTTTTGCATATGATATAGCGTCTTGTACCATACTCTGATATCGAGCGTCACCCGATTGACCTGCTTGCGATACAAAGAGTGGATTGGTGGTACAGTCCGTCACTAAATCCTTGTACTGTTCCACGACAGTCAAGTCACCAGAATCAATCGAGAGTGTCGTCAATTTGGCCAATTCTTCCAACGCCGACGCTTGCAACGCAGTGCTGTGGTACATGTTGTAGTGGCGGGGTGCAACGACAGTTGTAAACGCAGATGCCTGCTGTCCAATCAAGCAAGTGATGGCGAGTACAAGGGCCTGAAACTTCATGATGGAGTAGACTAGTAGAGGGGGGGGTGGGGGGCTGCTTTTGTATGAGTACGTGTCGTCTATTGGTTGCTTCGCTGTGCGCTTTTGATGTGTGACGGGGTTTTCGTTTGCTTGTGGTTTGCTTCTGGTTGCTTGGGCTTCCAACATCGCGTGCGTATCTCAACAAGCAAGATCCAGCGAAGATCTGGACCGCAGATTCCATTATAACTGCAACATAACGGCTCTATTTGGCAGAAAAGCGAGTAACAGTAGTGCGGTATGGGAGCTACCAGACCAGCACAAACAACATTGGTAGTGTGTACTGTTACTCGCACTATAGAGTGTTATGATGTGGACAACCGACTCACTTCTCCCTCCCTCCACTGTTGTTGCTCAACAAGTTAAGCATGAGATGGAGCCTACACTTTGAGTAGTAACAGTTCAGCTTTGATTTCTCGACTAGATCTCTTATCTTTACTAACAGTATATATCTCATATATCTTTCTTTCGTTTTCCAGCAACATGGGGGACAGTTTTGTCTTCTGACCTCGACCCATGATGCTGCCATGCTGCCCTGTCTCAGTCGGGGCAATTATTTCAATGTTGCTTAACCGAGGCCATTCTCATCGAGGCACTTGAAAGTACCGTCCATGTCAACGCATTCGAACTCACAAGGCAAGTAGCGTTCACATTCTGTTGAAAAGAATAAGGAGTGAGAGAGTGAGAGGCGGGTCTTCAATGGCTGGCTATGACACGAAGCAAATCAGTCCCCAAGAAGGAAACGTACCGTTGATATCCTTGCAAACGCGGTCAATTTCTTCGTATCCGCTCATACATTGACAGGTAGGGGTGAGTCTACCATCCACACCATCCGTTGGGACACAGACACTAGGCTCGGAGCAAAACTTGTATCCATCACATGGGTTCACGGCCCCCTCGGTCAAGCACTTGAAGGTACCGGCCATGTTGACGCATTCGTTCTCACAAGGAGCTTGGCGCTCGCATTCTGTTGAAAGAAGGATTAGGGGTGAGAGGCGGGGTCTTCTCACATGCGGTAATAACCTCAAGCAAGCAAGTAAGTAAGGAAAACGTACCGTTGATATCCACACAGACGCCGCCAACCTTCTCATATCCGCTTTGGCATTGACAGGTAGGTGTCAATGTACCCCTCACATCCGCTGCGACACAGAAACTAAACGCGGGGCAAAATTCGTATCCGCTGCATAGTTCCGCTCCTGCTGCTTGTGCTGCCTGTGCAACGTCCGATGCAGAGTTGCCATTCTCATCGAGGCACTTGAAGGTACCGTCCATGTCGACGCATTCGAACTCACAAGGAGAGAAGCGCTCACATTCTGTTGGAAGCAGCGAGAAGGAGTGAGAGGCGGGTCAAGCTGGTTATTATACGAAGCAAATCAGCCCAAGGAACGTACCGTTGATATCCTTGCAAACACGGTCAATTTCTTCATATCCGTTCATACATTCACAGGTAGCCACCAATGTACCATCCACATTCACCGGGATACAGACACTAGGCTGGGAGCAGAACCTGTACCCAACACATGGGTTCGAGGCACCTTCGCCCATACACTTGAAGGAACCCTCCGTATCGACGCATTCGAACTCACAAGGAGAGAAGCGCTCACATTCTGTTGAAAGAAGGATTAGGGGTGAGAGGCGGGCTGGCTGGCTATTGCACCTCTCAAGGAAACTACTACGTACCGTTGATGTTTTTACAAACACCGTCCACCTTTTCATATCCGTTGCGGCATTGACAGGTTGGTGTCAGTCTACCAGGCACACCCTCGGCGACACAGAAACTAGTGGATGCCGAGCAAAGCTGGTACCCATCACATACGCCCTCTGCTGCGCTTTGTCCTTGTCCCAAGCACTTGAAGGTACCGTCCATGTCGACGCATTCGAATTCACAAGGAGAAAAGCGCTCGCATTCTGTTGGAAAGGAATATAAGGAGTGAGCGGCGGCTCTTTCTTCTCACGCTGGGTTATTATTATGAAGCAAGTCAGTCCTCAAGGAAACGTACCGTTGATATCCACACAGACGCGGTCAATTTCTTCATATCCGCTCTTACATTCACATGTAGCTGTCAATGTACCATCCACATCCACTGGGACACAGACACTACGTTCGGAACAAAACTGGAACCCATCACATGGGTCATGGACCGTTGGAGCCGACGATGGCTCTTCGCTCTGCCCACCACCACCACCGCCGTTCTGCTCTTCGAAATAGGCATACGCGAACCCATCCTGGAGGTACCGCCTGGCTCCTGCAGCACTCAATGGAAGGGTATGTTCGAGCTTAGCCAATGGGCTACCAAGAGACTTGACGACGTATGCCCAGCGACTGTGAGCCGTTACAATCAAGGAGTTCAGTTGGCTTTGAGGCACATCTTTGTTCCATGGCTTCCTGTCACCATAGCAATGCACCATTCCAAGTTTCGCCATTTTGGCGTCGTTGAATATCTGAATCATCTCAGTGGGCGCCTTGGTCGGATTCTTGGACTTTGGACTGGCGTAGAAATTGTGATACAAGACTCCTGTAGTGTACAAATGAAAAAGGTTAGTCATGGCAGCGTAATCACCGGGAATTGTATTTGTGCCTTCGTCACTTACCTTGTTCCAACTGAGATCCGTAGAAGCCCCACTTATTGGTATTGGCCTTGGGCTCCCAGCCGGGAAGGTCAACTGCTAAGTCACGCTGGTCCCATCCCTTCGCCTTGCTGAAGTCTCCTCTCTTAACAAGTGCTTGCAGAACCTTAAACCTCGCTCCTGAAGGTCGAACCATGAACCATCCTCCACGAATTGGAGAATCAGTTCCAAGTCCCTCTGTCACAAGCGGTACGCCAAATTCATAACTGAAGAGGGAGTCGAGTTTCGCGTTCTCCAAAAGCACCACGTCGGCATCCAAAAACTGAATTCTCTTGTACTGAGTCAACTCAAAGACACGTAGCTTGGCTAAAGCCGCTGACGCAAACCAAGGCAGGAAATCGTCTACCTTTTTAGGCTCAGCCAGAGGTTCCACATGCTTCACAATGGCACCATCTGCCTGCAGGATTTTCTTCACTTCCGCGTCGACATACATCATCAAGACCACAATGTCGGCCGTCGTGCCGCTTTCCTGGAGCGAGCGGATCAGTGCTCTGACTGCTGTGACGTACATACTGCGCTGCTTCTCGTCTGGGTTCCTGGCAAGTAGTGTGACATAGGCATACTCCCCGTCTGGCTGGTAGATGGATACCTCTCCTCGAGCGAGCTTCTGATTCAAGTGGGTAACTTTGATGATGTACCCCACCGACGATCGCACAGAGGCCTTCGCTTCTGTGGCACTGCCGCATACCGTGTAGTCAACTGGAATCAAATGTTGGAAATGAGTCAAACCGTGCTTGTCAGTGATATCCTTGAAGTCCGAAGCAAAGTAACACTTTCTGACTCCGCAAATCGACGGGATGCTGCGGGAGTATTCTTCGTTGTCGGTGGCAATGAATACTGGGTTCTTTTTCTCCGGGTCGACCGATTCCAAAAAGTTGACTTGCATTTCCACGTTCGATTCTCTATCTGCGACGAACGGCGAATCCTTCTCCCAAACCGATCCAGCAACTCGCAAGTGTGCGCAATTGTAGACACTGTCTGGAGAAAGTGCTCGTAACTTGTCGGCAATTTCTTCAGATGCATCGCGAATCGCTTTCTTGAAGAGAAACTTCGGAGTGGGTGGTGGCATGACGGGACTGACCCCCAACAGTGCACCGAATTTGACAATATTGATTCCCTTGGCTGAGTTGAATACGCACATGGCGGAGCGCCTGACGACTGGATTGTTGGTTTTTCCAGCAGCAGCGGGTGAGTGGTCAGAGACATACCCAGGTAGGCACGATTCCTCCTCCATCAAGTCTCGTACCATCCACCTGGTGTTGCATTTGTGATACTCACAAAGCGTGAGCTGAGACATCTTTGACATGACATCTGGTGGAAGCTCTTGCACCACAGGAACACGAGTCGCGAGGTGCTCGATATCGATCAACTGATCCCAACGCTGGGTCTGAACCTTTGAAAGATCATAGTTGCAAGAGCTCATCGTCACCGTCTCGTTGGTACAATACCGCTTCTCGCTATCGTCTGTCCAGACTTGTGGGAAAATCTTGATCGACTCAGCAACAAGAGGTGGGAGCAACAAGGTACGATTGCTTCTTTGCGCCAACTCCACTGCAACCTCAAGCTCCAGAAGTTGATTGGAAAGGCCGCCGGTGGGGTAGAAGGTGAAATAACGATGACGCCCACCACGAGCGTGAGTAGGCAACTTTGAAGGCTGCTTAGAGGCGACCTGAGTCTTCGCTGCACCTCCAAATTCAGGCTTCTTATAGCCGTATTCTTTTGAGCTGGCGGAGAGGATTTTCCACATTTGATTCACAAGGTCTGGGTGCCCATAGGCGAAGGCTTTCGATACATCAGTGTTCTTCTTTGCGTCTCTTCTGATTGAGGGGTGGTCAATGATTCCAAGCTTTCCCTTAGAGTACTCGCCTGCTGGCTTTTCGTCAATAAAGTCAAGAATCTGGTGGAGATACTTGTCTTGTTCCTTCATGAGGTCTTCGAACCTGATGAGCAGCAAATCATCAGGGTGGTCACGGGCGAAAGGAATCATTTCTTCCTGTGCTGCAATTTGAAACTTTTTCGCCCAGAGAATGGCTTGAGCTGCAAAATGCTCGATACTGAAGTCCTCCATGCTCACGCGACCTGTGTGAGAACCAGTCACCAATAGTTGGTACCAGCTCCAGATGGAATCGTAAGGGTCGCGGACGACGATAATGCGCTTCGGAGTATTCTTGAACACTAGATCTTTCTCCTTTTCCATATCTTCTGGCCCTTTTGGCACCCCTGGGTGGACCTTGACCAATAAGCCTCCATCACTGTAGAGCTCACCTGGTAGAGTCAATCCGAGAGTCCTGTCGTGATAGATCGAATTGGTGGAACCGATTTTTCCGACAATGCGCTCGAAAGTGAAGCGAAGCATCGTGTTTCCACTTCCAGGATAGGACCAAAGGATTGCTTTGTGGGCGTGGTCGTTGATGTACCAAGCTCCCTGGCGAATCAAAGACTGGACCTTGGAAGGCATGCGCTTATAAGCTGCATTCGAAATCACACCAGGGACACAACCAGGATGACGAATCATTGGGAATTCATCCGCTTCAGCAATGTACTTGCATCCAGTAGGAAAGAACTTGCTTCCAAGAACACCGACTTTGAGCTTCTCAACCGATTTATCTTCCGATGTTGCCTGGTAGATACGAGTCCCGACAATATCTGCTTCTGGTACGGGCTCTTGCGCGACGTCGTAATGATCGTCAAACACTTCATTGATGAGGGTCTGATCGTCACCGTCGACAGCCTGGCAGGACCCAACAACCTCTTCCATGAGATGAATGACGGCAGGGGTAGGCTTCGTGTAGCGGAAGCCTGTTTGGATGGTGAATCCCCTCTTGGCGAAGGATGCAGGTGGATGAGTACCGTGACCAGTCACGATATCTGCATCGATCGATTGGACATACTCTAAAAGATCGGTGTGGCTGCCAAACCATGGGGAAGAAGTGAGAGCAATATCACTGTCCAACATAAAAACGCTGAAGCCACCTTTGAGCATTGCCAAGCCCACCTCTAGACGGCGGCAGCAGAGGCGATAGACTGATTTGAAGGATTCTGTCTTGACAGGCGCAACTTCCTTTGATGCGGTGCTCAAAGCATTGGAATCGCCCAATTCGGAAAGGATTCCGTCCATACTGATGGATGGGATCCCATGTGTCCTGAAGAGCTCAGTGGACTCCTCATCCACGCCCACGGCGAGAAACTGGGCAGTGGATGCGTACAAATTGAAGGACTTGAAACAGTTCTGTACGAAATCGTCGTACTTGACGTTGGCAAACACAACAGCAATCGGTTTCTCCTTCTGGAAAGAGTTCTTGACGACCAACGAGGGCACGTGGTTGGCAGCACGGAGTTGCGAAGTCACAACAGCAGCAATCGGTTTCTCCTTCTGCGAGGAGTTCTTGACGACCGCAGACTTGGCAGCACGGAGTTGCGAAGTTGGCAAGGAAGCCGCGGATGCACCCTTGATTGTGGTTGTCTTTGGCTGCAACGACGCGTTCTTGGTTGTAGGCTTGGACAGGTCCTTATGAATCTTGGAATCGTTCACTGAAGAGGAGGATGGGTTTTGGATTTCGTCAAGAAGCTGACGGCTCGGATCTCCGTTGTCCCTGCCAACAGCTTGAACAGAATCCTCAACGTTGGGAATCCCATTGCTGGTATCCCCGTGGAGGTACATGCCCACGGTGCACAAGGCATACGTAGCAGCGAGAAGTCCAGGAAGCAGAGTCCAACGCCTAGCGCTGGGTTTTGGCACACGCCTCAAAACAGGAGTCACCATGATAACTTTAGAAAAGAAAAGAGTCAATGGAGAATGTTGTGAGACCACAGTTGTGTTTCATTTTTGTTTCATTCTTCTCGTATGGTTTCATTTTTCTAGTACTGGAGTAGCTAACTCACGAATAGATCACTATCGTGTTCAAAGCAATTGTCATCATATTGGTTGTTATAAATATAATAGGTCCGAAAGAACCACGCAGCAAGCATGTGCATCGATGCATTTACTGATAGTGATTCTAGACAAGCTTGGGAATGAAAAGTTCGTCATTGGTTTTGAAGAAGCACACATCTGATACTACATGTACTAGATGAGAGTTACCCTTCTCTGGACCGCATATCTTGTACATCTATGTGACAGTAGTCTTACTGGACCGCATATCTTGTACATCTTTGTGACAGTGGTCTTATTGGACCGCATATCTTGTATGCGAGTTAAGCATACGACCTCGGAGTTGTATGTATGTGTGTGACTATATTAGTTGCTGATGTATAGGTCGGTTTGAGATGGTCGGGAGTTCTCCAAGATATCGATGTATCAAATGAGGTAACTCATCCCCGACACGTTTCAGATGCTGGAGCTGTTCGATATTTAGATATATCATTGCTTCATATTGCAGTTTTGTGTATGTGAAGGAAGTTGAAAAGGTCTCGGCTTGTGCTAAGTAAGAGTTTCCAATTTCTCCGCTTGAGATGCTGGGGAATTCTCTAAGATCTCTATGTATCAAATGAGGGAAACTCATTCCCGACACGTGTCTCTTGAGACATTGACCTGGACATGTTTGTCAGTTAGATTTAATGATTGTATGTGATGGAAGTAGATAGATCGTCAAGAAGGTGTCCGGTTGTGCTAAAGAAGAGTTTCCGATTTATCCGCTTGGGATGGTCGGGAATTCTCCAAGATCTGGATGTATCAAAATAAGGGAGGCTTATTCCCGACACGTGTCAAATGAGACATTGAGCTGGACATGTTTGTCAGCTAGATATGTCGAATTTCAGATGCTCCTCTTTCGGTACCGAGCTATCAAAATGCGAGATAGCCATTCCCGATATGGAGCATGTCTTCGCTTCAGTATCTCTACCTAGTACTCTGCTCATGTTTTCAGTAATGCCCTTTGAATTCCGACCTCTCCCCATCATATGCATCGCTTCAGATTTATACTCTAGTCTGTTTCTTAGTGTCGATTGCCCTGGGTAGACCTCTTGACGCGTTACCTACACGGTAGTAGCATACATGTGTGTTCGGTTTAGGACACAATCATCATCGTCCAGTTTGGCAAATACGTGTCAGGAATGGCTCTCTCTCTCATTTTGTCGATGTATCGAGTGAGGACGGAAAGATGGTAACGACTAGATAGAATTTGGAGGGATGACGTTATGTATCATCTAAACAAGCTAATCAAGAACATCTTGCTAGTAGCATGTCAGTCTCAATCTCGATGTATCATCAGACAAATGTCAAGAATGATTCTCTCTCATTTTGGGTGGATAGAGTAGAGAATCCCGACCATCTCAAACCGATGAAAATCGGAAACTCCTACTTAGCACAAAAAGAGACGTAGCGTGCCATCGAAACTCATAAGATACACAATCTACGTGTTAGTTACATACACACAACTTGATGTCGCGTAATGCAGATACACGATACTGGCAAATGTGTGGTTCGTCCCAATCCTGTCTGACACAGCGTGGTCGTAGTATTGACAATCTGTTTTGTCAGGAACAAAGAAGACAAAAAGCTCTCGGAAGCACTTCAAAGATGTTAGTACACCCCATGGCGGACAACGACAAGAATATCTGCTGCCGCAACTGCATGTACGAGGCGACTCGATGTAATATAGTATTGGTTGGAGCGCTGATGCTCCTGTGCCTCATTGTAGGCCATGAGTTTGATTTGGATGTCATGTCCATGAAATTCGCAAGTCGTCAGGGGGCTGTACTAGTAAAGAAGAAGCAGAATAACAACGAGCAACTGCAGAACAAGCAGCAACCGTCTGGTCAACAATATCAACCTCGCTACAGCAGCAACAACTCGTCAGTGAGGTATTGTACATGGGATCGCGACGATCAGGAATGTATGGACCTCTTACTGCGCCGAAACGAAGCAGGCCCAGGAGTCTCCTACCAAAATCGTCGATGGGCCTTTATTGGAGATTCCACCATGAAACGCTTGCACGTGAACTTGAATACAGAGGTGATGGACAAGGCTCGGGATCAATGCAATTGCCGTTACATGCAGGCTGAGAGATGTAACCTGAACGAAGCCTTTGGACTCCCGAAGCCGAACCAGTGGGTACCACCACGTCCTGGTCTGGAAGGTCCAGTCAGGTTCGGAAAGAATAACACCAATTGCAACGACTGTGGTGGGTGCTTCTCGGCTTTTTGGGAATGCCAAATGCCTTGTAATCACGCGTCTGCATCCTTCTATGCCTTGGAACATGCCCGCGACCGTGAGATTCAAACGCCAACTCTGAAGACATCGCAAGAAGCAGTGGTGCAGATGTACCTGCAAAAGACACAGCAAGCGACAGAATACCCCTTCACGTGTGTAGTCAACACAGGCCTCCACGAGATGGGCATTGCACGCATCACCACGCCAAGAATACTTGCCAATATTGACTGGATGTTGCGTGTGCTGCGACCAGTCTGTCAGGAGCTGATTTGGATCGCGCTCACCGACGTTATGAACCAGAAGAGCTATCCGCAGCAATCGTCGAGGATTATGGAGCTGAACAAGGCAATACTGGAGAAAGTCTTGGTCCGGGACCACTTTCGCGACTGGTTGATTACGGTTATCGATACATTTCCGGCATCCACAACATGGGGACATGCTGACAACGTCCACCTCGACGAGACCTACTACAAGAGTCTAGGGTCACTCTTTGAGAAACTCGAAACCTCTTCAAGAGTGTCAAGTGTTTGAAACGCTCGGTGTAGAGACTAAATGCTCAACGAATCCGTTTTGTGTCCTGTCTCTGAATGTGTTGTATCTGCTGCTCTGCTTGCTTGCTGGTCTCATACTAGTCTCGACGACGTCTTACTGGTCCAGCGACATGCATGTTGGCGCGACGTCTTGTACCTCCAATAGGATCCCTCTCTCAACAGCTTTCTATTCATGTACGCTGTTCTGTCTTTAGCTCTAACCGCGACAGCTGAGAAGTTGCTCCTACTCTCCCAGCGATGGGTCCACTTGCTCGATGCTTCTATTATCGTAAATGTACATTATATGTACTTTAAACACGTTTTGGATCTGCTTTTGTTGGAATTGTGCCAGCACATATTTTCATAGCATCTCGTCTTGCCATCGGCAGTCAATGAGCGGCTTACATGCACACGTAGGCTACCGTAGCACCGTAGCACCGTAGCACCGTAGCCACCAATTCAAATTCAAAATGCCAAGGCCATCATCATGCAAAAAGATATCTTTTCGGCGCCAACCAGGTCGTTCCAAGATGCTCTGCAGTGTTGAAAGGCTTCGTTCTCTTGTGCCACTCTTGTGTGAATGAAACTTGGGCCCGACTACCGAGATGCCATTGCAGATGAAGAATCTATTCTTGGGGACAGATCGACGTTGAAGGCTAAATTCTCGATTGATTCTTGTCCTTCTCTTTTGTGCTGCGAGGGCTTCACTGGTTCAATCTCTGTGATAGAAAATCCCACAAGTAGATTATCACGTCATTGAATCAACCGAAATCCTCGGGTTCGCTGCTTGCAAGCATTAGGAAACGATGGGCACGTTGTGAATTGCCAGGTCTTATGCTGAAATGGATGGCGTCCCACTCGTTCCGCCAGTCTCAATTTCGTTTTCAAGGAGAGGCGCCATTTGCCACAACTCGATGGAATCGACGCCTTTTTGTCAGTGATTACTGTTTACCCCAGTGCCTTTTGCATATCTGGGGGCCGAGAATCACCCCTCGAGTCCTATGGGCGCCAGCTGAAGGAATTCGCCAGCTTGTTTTTGAGAAAGCTGGTATGGGATGCACTTTCTGTACGAAGAACACAAGAATCGGATCCGCCTCGCTTAGAAAGACCCTCATGCACCACAGTTTGGAAGAGATGCTGAATGTACCTTTTTAACACTCCATGAAAAAGATGCTACACGTACTAGACTATCCATACCGTAGTTTTGCTTGCTTTGTGTCGTTTTGCTTGACACCAATCTTGTTCAAACCAGATATTTTCACACCCTTCTTCCATAACCGATCATGAACTCGCCCATCATGTGCCCATTGAAGGGGCGCAATTGTGCCAGAGTATAAACCGTAACCACCATGAAGCTCCCAACTAACAAAGTTTCTTTCTTGATCCTCCTCGCTCCTGCACGAGTGATCGCTGATGAAGAAGGCAACAGCTGGGTTTGTAGCCTCGACAGGCTCGGCGTGATCAAAACATCAGATGAAATCACGGGGTTCTCAGTCGAAGAGTGGTTTGTTGCGACTGGATCTCTCGCTATCGATAGTCACCACCGAAGCTTCATCCAGAAGTCTTCCGACGATGGTGGTCTCTTTCAGGGCACGCCTGCCTTTGGGGACGAAGGCGGGTGGGAGGTTCGGAATAGTGCTGACGGAAAGAGTTGCAGACCTGCAAAGGGAACAGACCATGGAGACGTTCCATTCTATTACTGTGATTTCACGTACTCAGACAGCTCTGCTCCTGATAACGAAGGAAAGTGGTGTTTCAACGTGGCATCGCCAAACGACCTCCCCCCGGATTTTACACTGGACATTGACTTCTTTATTGGAGTAGACTTCCGTGGCGATCCTTTCAACGGCTACTTTGACAGTGGTCCAAACTGGGGGGTCACCAACCTATTCATCGATACAACCTCCAGCTACGTTCCGGCTGAAAGCAAAATCGAAACCTCTTTAACTGGCACAAGTCGTCCGGAGGGACGCAAGGCGAGCATGTACGGTGAATGCTTGCCTGTTGAAGGGTCGTGCGAGAGTAATGGATATCTCTTTCCTATTGGAGGAGATGAAGGAGAGGAAGACGAAATGGACTACTGCTTCTCTGGTTTCAACACCGTTGAGGTGGAGAACAAGGGTATGGTGGCCATGAAGAATCTCGCGATTGGTGACATGGTCAGTATCGGAGGAAACAAGTTCTCCGAGCTTTACAGCTTTGGTCACTATCACCAAGCTGCGAACACTGAGTACATACAAATTCAGACCTCCGCAAGCAATCAACTTCTTGAGATCTCTAAGGTTCACATGGTCTTTGTTGAGGCAGCTTCAGTCAGAAAGGCAGTCCCGGCTTCTATGATTTCTGTGGGAGATTCTGTTGTTTTGAGCACTGGGGATGTTGCGACTGTCATCAACACTTCTGTCGTCCACCGCGTCGGTGCCTTTGCCCCCTTCACCAAGACTGGTACTATCGCGGTTAGTGGAGTTGTTGCTTCCAGTTATGTGGCACTTCAGGAAGGCACAGATGTCTTGATGATTGGAGACCTCAGGACTCCATTTTCTCTTCACTGGCTTGCGCAAGCATCCCAGGCTCGCATCGTATCATCTGTGAGTTTACGTCAACCTATTGCTCGAAGGAGGAATACAACGAGAACGGCATGTCGACCTGGGTGTCGAACCAGCTTGCTGTTTCTAAGTGGCTCGTTTCTCAGAACGCTTGGGTGATTGGATTTGCTTCCATCTTTACGGTCGCTGCCGCCGTGGCTGTAGTGGGTGTGGAGATGATGTTGGCGTATCCGTTGGTGCTTGCTATCAGCGTGTTGACTGTGCTCGCATTCCGCAAAACAGTCTTGAGCAAGTCTGCCTAGCAGACAAGCCTTTCCTATCCTGACAGGTCTATGGCAGTTCTGCAACTATTGTTCAAGTGTCGAACCCAAGGTTGTACATAGCAGGCTGCGTTGGATCTAAATATGTAGTACAGTCCCGGTAGGTGAGCACGACGCGTTACCTCAATCAGCAGAGGTGTAGAAAGATCCAAAAGATCACAATTGGGCATGGCCCCTGAGCAAGAAGGCTTAATACTCTAATAGATGGGCCTACACCTAAAAATAGAGTGCAGTGTACGTGCAGGGTAAAGAACAGTACACGTGCAAATCATAGGATGCCATAAGTACTCCGTGATGCCTGATGGGCCCCTAAGCGTGCGAAAGATTGAAGGCCGAATTCACCTAGCCTAGAGTAGACTATCCTCTGACATCTTTTTATATCTCATTTGACGACCCACTGCGCTTTTACAAGTGAAAGTGGGAGTGAGTGCGTGATACTGTGTATTGTGGTATGCCATACATTTTGTACATTACTGGTACACGTACAGTATTAGATACAATTCCTACCTACCTGGGTATTCATTTTTGGCGCCAACTGAAAACTGAAAACTGCCGGGGTCGAAATTTTTAGTTGGAGTGGTCGAATTTCAGTCGTGTTCTCGCTACTGGCGAACACATCTGGACCAGTTTTCAAATCACGTAGAAATAACGTACATTCTGGTACAAGTAACTTGTCCCGATTTCTGGGTGGTTCACAAAAATCTCAGCAGCTTTCTCGTGTTTCGGGGCCAGTTGTGTTCCTGGTATCCATCCACGAGTCCGTCAACGGAGCCCCGTCGCCAACCCGACCAGCGTCTATAGCCCAACAGGTCGTGGTCTGGGTCCTGCTTGGTCGAAAGACTGAAGACTTCAATCAATCAAGCGATGTACGCGTGGCTAGAGAGGCTCACAATTTAACTTGAACAACCAATTTCAACAGCCACCACCCTATCTAATCATGACTGCTTACACGATTTCACTTAACTCCGCTGTTGCCCCCGACGATGCCAAGGCCATTCTCCAATTGCGGCATGAAATGAAGTCCGTATTTGGCTGGCAGCTGGGTTACGGCAAGCTCACGAGCACCCCAGAAGCCCTTAAGAAGAGCGCCGATGCTGAAGTCCACGCAGACCGCTTCGTTTCCAACTACTGTGTTGCCATGAATGAGAACGCTGGCCCCTTTGCAAAGCGAACGTTGGAGTGGATGGAAAACTACGACAAGATTACTTCGTTCTCAGCAAAGACGAACCGAAATCTGTGAGAGGACGGCAGAGCGCGACCAACTATTGCACTTATCGCCACAGTCATAAACAATTTATAGCAGTACTGTATGTCATATATCCCTGTCTTGCTTCGTGGCTTTGCCCAAGAACTTGTGCCCGAGTCCGAGTCCCGAGAAACGAGTCAGGATCACGATACTCCGATCGATTTCATTATTCTTCCACAACCGCTACGTATTCATTTGGGTGTTTCGTACTTGTGAGTGCGGTAACCTTGGCTCGGTGAGCGTCACGAGGATAGTCTAGTCAATGAGTTTGGCATTGAATAGCCATTCACATTCTGCGAAACGTGCAAAAATGAAGGGCTACCCGAGTGTACGGTACGAGTAATCACTCGTACTGTCTGGAACTTGCTAGTCACGAGGCGATAGAATAGCTATCTATGCGCAAAGGCATCAACATTATAACAATTTCTTACTAGATTTATACATTGATGGTCTCAGTTTCATGCGCCAATTGCATGTACCATCGACTACAATTCACACGGGCTCGCTTTGTTGCAAAGCAGACACGAGCATGTCCATCTCTGATTGTGCAAGCTCTTGAACCATAACGGCAACACTACTATCATGTTTGCTGTTGTTGCACAGTCCTCAGCTGCGGTTGTAGAGTGTCAAAAGTACTAGTGACTCTTTCGAATGGCTCTCCTCCAGCTAAAATCCTTGGAATTTGCAAGGCTTCCAAGGCATGCAGAAGGTCGCCAACACACTTCTGAACAATTGGGGATACCACATTGGGCGGACGACGCAGTTGAGCCGCGACGTCAGGATTAGACGGAGGGAGGACACCAGAAGAAGGAGGAGCGTCTTCTTGCTGATAGTAGATTAATGAGTAACCTTGCCAGAAGATGTAGTAATACTGCAGTCCAGGTATGAGCGCTGGCAGCACTTGGAAGAATCTCAGAAGGAGCTTCTTGTTCGCGACGACTTTGGGGAGACGTTGCAACATCACCACCATTGATCTTGCTTGAATTTGCTGCAAGACGAGCAATGGACCCTGATCCTCGTAAAGATATCTTGCTGACTCGCTAGAACCCACTCACCCTCTTGCTGACACTTGTAGAAGTTTCTCTTCCGTCAAGGTATGCACGATTCTTCGCACAATTTGATTCTTTGCGGCGTCCCCGGCAGAGGAGGTGTACGCTCGACGATCGATCCAACAGAGTTGAAGTTTGGCTTGATTGGCTTCGCGAGTCTGAACGCCTTTCCCCCGTACGAATACATGCTGTTTCCATAGCCAGGATCCACTGTATCATCCGGGAAGGACGCACTCTCGTCATATAGCCAGCAGTGTTGTAACATTGAGCGTTTAAGTGATGCGACAGAGTACCATGCATGCAATTGCTCGTGATCATTCTTTTCATAGACGTTTGTATCGGTACTTCGCGGCATGCATCTCATCAATTGCCAGTAAGGTGGAGATGCGATCTCGTCTGAGAAAAATGGAACCACCTCCCATCACCACATTGGTCAAAGCCATGCCCCAATGGTGGTGCCCTGCTGAATTTTTCATTGATTGATCGACAAATAGCAGTAATATTGCAATCGGTAGCAGCACAGGCACAATCAAGACAAGATCCGTTTTTGATCTTCTAATATGTACGACGGAAGCGCAATGAAGAAGCGCGGAGTACACAGAATGGATCCACATCCAATAAGTGCCACCAATTACCATCGGAATTGTCATCACCGATACAGCCACCGTGACACCAATGAGTCCAAAGGCGCGCTCAAATTGGATCAGTTGTGAATTAGCATCCTTGTCAAGAGAATTGGCAAACTCTTCCTGTACTTGTTCATCAAGAAACAGCGGAACAGTTTCCGACGTCTCTTCCTCTTGCCTTCTGTTTCTCATAGTGTAGCTGTAACATACGACAGCAGTGCTGTTGATCAATATCGTCTCGTGTGTTCGATCGTCTTGCTTGTCCGCCTGGTCATTATGGGCTCTTCACACCGCGCGCTCATCTCCACCGTATGTCCGTGCTAGTACTGTACTGTACGGAAAACGGACGGTACCTGTGCGGTTTTCCGTTAGCGATAGACCTGGATGGATGAGCTGCTGCTACATAGAGTGTGTTCGTTTGTGTTAGCATTATTTATGATAAGGCTCCGCGTTCGTATTATGTAAAGCTCTTCAATTAGTAGATTAGAATCAAGCGCCCGACTACGATACCACTTCCAAAACAAATTCACCAAACCCAAACGCGAACCAACGACACCACGAACGAGCGAGCGTACTAACTGATATTGTATCCACTACCTTGAGGAGTATAAGTGGCCACTAGTCGAAGAAGAGAAAGAAAACGCGGCGAAAAAGAAGCCCAAGGCCAAGGCCAAGGCGAACTAAGAGGTTGAACATGACAACAGAGAGAGACTCGCGACACGAGCGATTAACAGACTAGCTAGATAGAGCGGGCCTATGATCCGTTAAACGATTAGGACTGATTGGCTGACCCTGATGGTCTATGCCAGGATGGTATGTTGCTTTCCTCCACGCGTAGAAAGTCTCCAACGAAAACGCTCAGCGACAGGGTCGCTTGGATGAAAATCTCCCCCCGTGTAGTGTAAATTAATTTTTTGTTTGAAGTATGCAATTTTGGTTTACGAAGCGCACTTCTTGCGTGTCATGTATCATGCTTGAGAAGAGAGCGTTGGCGCGTGCGTGAGCCCAAAACCGACAGCCAGCTGTGGACAAATCGTACACCACAACAAACACGAGATGTAAGCAAGGTGCGCGAAAATATATCAAACACATGGGCAACCATGTGATGTCTCGCAAATCCTCCAGATAGTAAACTTTGCTGACCTAAACCTCATCGTGGCTAAGTTGGTCGTACACTCCGTGATCCATCCAAGATGCGTCAAGAGCAGCCATTTTGATCGGCTTCGGCAAAACGTCGTTGGCTCCACAAGATTTGAAATAGGCAATGTCGTCCGGAAGAACGTTTCCCGTTATACCCACAATAGATACATCAAAGCCTAACTGGCGAATCTCCTTTGCTGCGCTTGGACCGTTCATCACTGGCATCTCATAGTCCATCAGCACAGCATTGTAGGGACTATTGGAAGCAGCTCCTAACTTGACCATATCCACAGCTTTTTGACCGTTGTCTGCATCGTCGCACTGATGGCCAGCATTTTCCAATATGCGCCTGAGTAGTTTACGATTGGAAGATACATCGTCCACCACCAAGACACGCAATGAAGTATTAGTAGCCGTAATCGAATTTGACGAGTAAGAACCGCGTTCCAAGTTGCCATCTTGGGGTTTCTTTTTTGTCGGCAAGTCTTTAATATCCACAGTTTCAGGCAGCTCCCATATGGGCAAGACCATGGCAAAAGTTGAACCAAGATCAAGTCCATCCGAAGATGCAGAAAGATTCCCGTTATGCTGATGGACAAGCCCCTTCGCAATAAATAGGCCCAGCCCACTGCCATTCCCAGCCTGGAGCTCGTTCACATTAAATTGAACGCCGTCTAGAAAGACGTTGTCGACTTGATCGGGTGACATTCCTGCTCCCGTGTCCTCAACCAAAATCTCGATACAGCCTCTTGAAGTAGCATTGACAACCTTATCCCTAGTCAGAGATATTTCTTCCTGCGTTCCGTACTTCTCGCTGTCCTCTTGCACGCATGCAACTTTCACTTTGACGGAACCCATGGCAGGCGTGAATTTCAACGCATTGGACATTAAATTCCTCAAGACTTGCGTAAGCCGGACCGAGTCCCCAATTACTTTGAGCTTCCGCAATTTGTCAGGGAGCTCACACGCTCGAGCGACAACACCAGACTCTTCATCATTTGCAGCAGAAGGAACCGCAAATGATACGCTTAGATGAATCTGCTTGCTCGACGCCGACAGCTTAAATTCCAGGATGGAAATTTCAATAAGATCCCACATCGAAAGCACCTCCAGCTCAAGATGAAGCGTACCTTGCTCAATCTTGTCATAATTAAGCAAGTCGTTCAATATGTCCACAGCGCCTTGCGTGTTCCCTTGAATTTCGTGAGCCAGCTGAAACCAGTCTAGGGCCTTTTGGCGCGTCAGCCAATTGCCATTCATTGTTGTACCTGTTGTTGGCAGGACTTCTTTCGGTTGGCTTGTCGTTTTCTCCGTCGTGTTCGTATCGCCATTCTGTTGACGCTCGCTAAAATGAAAGTCGTGAGCGGCTCGCAAGGATGTCGTCGATTCAAAGCCCAGAGCCTTAGCTAGGTCTGATTGCATGCTGAGCGGAGCAGAGCGAAGAAGACAAAAGGTAAGTTACGGTTCAGGGCTTCCTCGGAAACATAGAACAAAAGCCTGACTCAAGTCCTCACTTACAGATCCAGTCCCATGTACACTGCATTAAGAGGAGTCCTAACCTCGTGCGATACGAATCTCATAAAGGTTCGTCGGGCTTCAAGAAGCTCTTGCTTGGCATTGAACTCCCGTCGAACGAAACAATCGTACAGGAAAAAGGCTATTGACGTCAATACAATGGCACAAATGGTCCCCACCGTCGCCAGCATTGGGTTGTTGGTTTCATATGCCGCGTTGAAGTCGTCGTTACGCGTCAAGATGAGACGAAAGTCTGGTGAGCCCTCCGCGTACAAGGACTTATTCAACAACTCCACACATTCACTGTATTTGTCGTATTTAGTATCATGATAATCGCCTTCACCAACAATGCTTGCCGCGCCATTGTCAATGCGGTAGGTGACAGATGTGGTCGCTGTTTTGAATACAGCATCAATGCCAGACACTTCATCAGCAAATACGTTTTCCAGCAGCCTATCCATCAACATGACAGGCGTAATCTGACCCACGATCTGATGTCGTTGAAATGATCTTGTTAGTGTCAAGTAGTGTGTTCGCCAAGCAAATACAAGTATTAGGACGGCATTCTTACCGTAAGAGCATCATTGGCGGGATATACTGGCAAATACATAATCACTCCCCACCGTTGTCCACCATATTTCGCCGGTGGGAAGAGATCTGTGATGCTTCCACACTTGTTCAGTTCTCCGCTACTGAGGCTTCTTCGTGTCTGGTCTATTTCACTCCCCTCAGCCTCTGTCTGGTGCTGATACGCACAATGGAGCATTCGATCAATTGCGTTGCCTTGAAAAACTCCGGAATGTGGATTGAACATCAGGAGTGGATGAGGCCCTTCGTCTAGCCGAAAAATTGGAGTTAGGATTCTGTAAGGACTTTGATACGTTGTATTTCCTGTAACATCATGATAGCGATTGTTGGGATGTTCTAGACTTGCATTCTGACCCCACGCGCCTTTTCCAAAGTTACTGCACCCTGTTCCGTTTGGAAAGCCCAACTTATCGTAAACTTGGTAGGCAAAATCCTCAAATTCGGGCAGATCTTCTGTAGTCACATGCACTGCAAAGCCCATATCTTCACCAAAGGAAGTGTTCAACAGGCCTCGTGCCAGTCGTTCGTAGCCTGGAAACTCGACCAAGGGCCACTGACTAGCATTTGGGTACATTTCCGATAGGGTCATTCCCATTGTCACACCGGCCCATCGCTGCCGATCAACGGTATCCTGTGCTTCCACCAATGCTCGTTGAGCTATGGAGGCAAACTGTGCTTCTGCCAAGTTCTCCTCGGAATTCGTCAACACATGAAAGACGAGGAGGCTTAAGAAGAGTGCAACAGCTACCAAAACAAACACAAACAGGATGCGCAAACGCCAGACAGCTCGAGAGGTAGACGAGAGCGATGATCCATCCCCAGCACCCCAATAGTTCTTCCAGCCGTGACTATTCATTAACGGTTGAGAGGTCAACTGATGTTCCGCCGCCCCCGACAGTGCGCCAGTGTCATTTTTAGGCAGGAGAGGCATGATTGCTGATGTTCATTTATCCTTGCCCTCTTGATAGTTTTGTATGCTGTCACAGAGTGTTGCCAGGAAGTACAGTACCTATCATGAAGCATGGAGTATATTCCAGTACAGTGTATGACATCACATATTAAATAGGTCTACATACGTGTTCTATACGCAAGAAAAGATAAAACATCTGCTTTTTGTTATTATTTATGGATGATGTGAAACCAAAAAGTGTCAACGATGTCTTTCATTCTGATGGAACAGTTCTGCAAGACACACTTCGTCTGACCCATCTGGAGGATGTCTTGCATTCATGACGTCAGTGCTATATATCTAGCTGGTCCGTTATGGGGCTTTTTATACAGTACCTGGTATAATAATATGATTATCTTTCATTCTCGTGCATCTCTTCTTCATCAGATCATGCACCTGTTTAAACAATTAGTCCAGCGGGATATGATAAAGGAATCCCTTTCTAATTATCGTTAGAATCAATACCTTGTTGTTGGTTGTTGTTTGTTTGACTGAAAAGTGGTTGGTTGAAAGAAAAGAAAAACAAAATTGAAAAATTGATCGCATTGAAGAGGGTTTGATGTGCACTACATGCCTGCAATATGATTGATTTGGTTTATTCGATCAAAGATGTTACAACAGCCAAAGTACAACTTGATTATACTACTGATGGAAGTCCTTCTCAAAAGGCAAATTGTTATGTGTAGAACCGCAAATTTGGGGTGGAATGCTTTAGTGCTGTTACTTTATATTGTAACATGAGGCCTCGTTGTTCACATTTGTTTGCTCCTCTTACTGCTCTTGCAGGTACTTCAATGTCTGCATGGAACAAAGAATGTGATCGTGCCTTTGCTGAGATGAAAGCTATTTTGGTGGCTGATGCTAGATGCTATGAATGCATTTCGTAATCATGAGTAGTCTACTGATGGAAGTGATTATCAGGTGGGTGCTGTGATTCTCCAGAATGGAATATTGGAAAGCAGATTGCTTACTAGTGTCACAAGTTCAACAAGGCTCAAAAGATTGATTTGGCAATGGAAAAGGAAATGTTGTGGATTGTCTCTTGTTTGTGTGAATATCAATCTATGTTCCTTCTTGGTGGTACCAACTTGATGATCTATTGGGATCACAAGAATTGATGTGTTGTTTGCTGTGTTCTTTATTGGCACATTTATCTTGAGGAATATCACCCCACTTTTCTCATTGTCCTGGCAAGGATAAGGTTTGGCTGATTGTTTCTTGCATCTTCTTCATATGGAGAAGCCAGCTGATGGGAAGACTTTGAGCTAAGGAAAACTGATTGCATTTGACAACTTCAAAGTCCCAACACTTGAAGATGAGATTTATGTGTTTGAGGATAATGTGGTTCTACCACCAAATGAGCACAATTTCAACCAAGTTTGTCGCAGGATCAATTCTACCATTTGCCTGTTATGTAATTGAATCAACCATGATGGTCCAATAAGGTTGATCACAACTTCATCCCATGGCATCAACAGCGCATTTTTTCCTGGTTTCCTTTGCTTGTTCTTCTGACATTCATCACACTTGAATCGTTCACAGTGAGCCTTAAGAGAGGGATATAATGGAAATTGTGATGAATATCATTTCATACAACTAACTGTACAAGATGTGCATACGACAAGTTGGGATCCACAGGGTAGTAATGCAGTTTGTGAACATATGCATCAAATTGTTACAAACAAAGTTGAATGTGAACACTCCATTGCACCTCACAATTGAGAATGCAATAAGGTGGCACAAGACCAACCATTGACTATTGAAGAAGTATGGAGTCTTGTTGATCGATGGCAACGTTTGTGTCTCATGTCTAGACTAACAGGTGTCTCTGTGTTTCACCTGGAGTGCTCATTTTCCAAAGATATGTTTCTGGGTATTCCTTTGATTGCAGATATTATGCAGATTCAAGATGGAAGCCAAGTTCAGATTAATCAGAATTTGGAAAAGGAGAATAACAACAACGTACTTGGTGGAACTATGCAGTTGGGCAGGGAGTGTTGATCAAGACAGTTTCACCAAGTTGCAAGCAAAAGTGCAACTGTTTACTAATGGGACTGTGTTGGTTCAACGGAATGCTAAAGTGGTTGAACGGATGAACATTCAGAGGTTGATTCCTTACAGAAGAAGTTGATTTCTTTGTACCGAGAAGATCCAGTTGGGTGCAGGTTAACGGTTTCCTCCCTTGAAAACTGCCATGCCTTGGCATCTTTTCTAAATGCTGAATACAACTCTCAAGATCATGGACGTGCTCTTGGAGGGAAGGTACACCTAGTCCGCTATCTGGATGACATTTTGTTCAACCATGCTGAGGTTAGGTATGACGCCAGTGCTGTATATCTAGCTGGTCTGTTATGGGGCTGGCTGTTGATTATCTTTTATCCCCGTGCATCTTGATCTGAGGAGATCTCTTTTTGTGTTTACCAGTATTTGTACTATTGAAATCTACTGGGTCGAGAAGTCAAACAGTATGTATTGTCTACCCCACAATTGGCAATCATTGTGTTTTGCTACAACCCTTGACAGATGGATGCCAATGGTTGGTCACAACCCCCATGGATACATCAGGTGCGCTGTACACCTTGCAGTAACTTTGAGTGAAACTCCCTAGAAGCACAGTCTTCACAGATGCCTTGGCCCTCTGCCGATTACAAGCAGCTTGTGGTACCTTTCACCATTGAGTACTTCTTTTTCATATTTCATAGAGACGTCCACTTCTCCGGTGCTTCTGAAAACATGCCCATGGAATTTCTTGATGAAGTACTCGCCAAGCTCCTTTCGCGTTGAGTCACATTTACTATCATGAAATGGGACGTGACTTTTCTTACGGCAACTCCCAGAGGTTTCAGCCAATGTATCTTCTCAATGCTCCAACGACATGGTGTAGCATTGAAAATTGTGTTGAGCAACAGAGCATTTGAGAATCTATCGATGACGGCGTGATGGAATGACGTCAAGTGAGTATGTACCCACAGTTTTGAACACGAAACACTCAAAAGTGCTTGAGTGTCTGCTTCATGTTGCAGATCGGTGTATTGATAACTGAAGCACACCGAGTTTTGAGTGATTTGGAAATTGAGATCCTCAGAGAAATAGCTGTTCAGGCAATGAACAGTTTTTGTTGACTATAGAGTGCAACATCTTCCTGAACGCAGGTTCACGAAAGGAGGCATCAACAAAATGAACACCCTATTGGAAATGGTAGGCGGCAGAACCACTCTTCTTATAGTCTTGGAGCATCAGTTTCTGCATGACAGTCACAGGGTGTACGACGCCAACGTCTTGGTGCTGCCTGTTTGCTTCCAGGAAGCAAACTTTGAGCTGATTCACTATGGCCTTGAGATATCCTTGTCAAGGTAGGAGCTGTCATGTATCACGTCGTTATTGTTGTCAAGAAACGTTCAAATGGTGGGATGATTGCACTATGCTAGAATCCGTGGTTTCTAAACAAAGAAGAAAAGTAAATGATGATAAATTGTGAGTACTCCAAGTGATTTACTATTTTGATGGAGACCTGCTTTCAGATCTCAGACTAACATACCAGTTCCTCTGTAGTAGCAGATACTTGATCAGGGTATTAGCCTACAGACAGAGGACTGTATGTAGCCGCGTGTAGACACATACTGGTGTCATAAGTTAAGACTTCTATTGGCTAGAAGGATGCCTAACTTCAAGGCTTGGAATCTCTCAGATTCATTAAGGCTATGAACTGGCTTCTCTTCAAGAGACAGATGGTGAACCAGATCATTTGGCATGATCTTCCTCTTGCTGCGTGCCAGTGTCTGTGTATGACAAGGCTGGGAATGTTAGTTCTCTTCTCTAGAACTGGCTGAATGAGTCTATTCATGTAATAGTAACAGAACAAAATGTGCAAGTAATTGGAACTATTCTTTTAAATGCTAGTACTGTATATTGCAATGCTCATAGAGGCCTTGAAGAGGAGCAAGGCATTTGACAGTGTTCCCAGGAGGGACGCTGGTATGTTCATTCAGATGACCAACAAGGGTACAAGTCCAACATATAAACTCTTCCCATTAAGAGAACAACAAGAGCTTCAGATCCCTCTCAAGCTGTTCAACAGCTGTGAGGAGCGTATTTTGTTGCAAGAGCCTTACATTGAGGACTCTCATCCTTCCTTAAAGCTCCCTGCAGAAGAGAGTGATTTAAAAAAATCTTGATGCAGAAGCCATTTGACTTGCACAGAGGACCACTTTTCCGCTTCTACATGTTCAAGACATCCTGCGAAATCCCTAGGGCTGTTTGGTTGCTCATCATCTGGCAACTGATGGGTTTGATTTCACAAGATTGTGTGTGGTAATTTCTAGCAGCCACTGTCAGCTCTGCACTGGAAAGCCTGTGGATCGCCTTAGCCCGGCATGTCATTTCTACACCCAGGAGCAAAAGTATCTTTCACCCCGTCAGTGCAAGAAGGATAGAGCATACCGACTGCACAAGTTTGATGGTGCTGGAGTTCAAGCTCTCCCACAGTTGCCCATTCCATCCAAAGCTTCCAAGACAGGTATTAGCTCTCGTCATCCGCAATGGGTTCCTATTCCCAACAAAGAAGTTGGGATGAGTTACCAGACAGCACTCTAATGATTGTTCTGGACAACGAGCAAAGTTGGAATTGGAAGGCTGACTTCCAAGAAAAGAATCTTCTCCACATTTGTCAAACCAAATAACTTGGCATACATCATCTACTCAAGCGGCACCACTGGCAAACCCAAAGGTGCCATGATCGAGCACAAGGCCCCGGTGAACCAAATCTGTTGGATGCAAGACAGGTATAAGATAGGTCTTGACAATGTTGTCTTACAGAAGATACCTTTCAGTTTTGACATGTTCATGTGGGAATTCTTCTGACCATTAATGAATGGCACCACATTAGTCTTCGCCAAAGAGGGGGGCCACACTGATATCAGATACCTCAACGCATGTACAGTGCTGAACACATTTCTGAGTCTTTCAAGCCAACTTCCGAAATGTGATTCTGTCAGGCAGCAGAGAGGAACTGCAGATGAAAACAGCAGCGTCTTGCCGTTCTGCGTTTCCAAAGGCCTCCTTGCACAAGTTGTATGGCCTGATAGAGGCAGCCATTGACGTGACCTTGCATGATTTTGAGTTGTTGGCTGACAGATCAGGAGACAGCAAAATGTCAGTCCCTATTGGCAAGCCAACATTCAACATTCAGATCCACATTCTTGATTCTGCAGGCAAGCTGGTCCCGCTCGGAGTGCCTGGTGAGCTGTACATTTTGGGTGATGGCTCGCAAGGGGATTCCTCAATATGCCTCAATTGATAGTGACCAAATTTGTTACCAACACTGTCTTTGGTCAAGCGACAAGAATGTACAGGAGTGGCGATCTAGCATGTTGGCAGCCCAACAGAACAGTTGAGTTTTTGGGACAAATAGACACCCAGGTGAAGCTTTGCAGACTACACATCAAGCTTGGCCAAATCGAGAGTCGTTTGGCGGAAGCAACTAATTTGGTGAGGAACAGTGCGGAGGTCCTATGCAATAATGCTGAAAACAAGCACCTTGTTGCATTTTATATTCCGTCATGCAAGGAGGGCCACTGCAACAATGTCAAGGTCATACGATGAGAGGAAATTGCCAGCATTTGGAAGAATTCTTGCAGTGACAAGAATTGGAATCGACAACAACTTCTTTGAGCTCTGAGGACACTTGCTGTTGGCAGTTGCAGTAATCTTCAAAACAAATCATACGTTATCAGCCAATGTAGACTGAAATTGACCTGCTCATTCTCCTTGAAAAGCAAGGCACTGTCAACATTGTTGATGCCTGTTCCAGGAAAAGACAATTCACAATAATATATACTCTTTTGTGGATGAGACAGAGGATAATCTGTTTCAAAGTCTACCTTTCCACGTCTGAGTATGGAAGGAATTGCGTTTGGATCGTTGCATCCTTGAGGGAGAATTGCTTATAGTACATTCATTTATGAGAGGATTCGAGAGGGGTTGGGGTAAGACACATACCTGTCAGCGAAGCCTTTGATGTGTTTTCTTTTCGTCAACCATTTTCGCCCCCATGCTAGACTGATTCATTCCTTCCATCACTGGTTCACTGAAAGTGTCGGCGTCGCGTCACGAATAAGATAGCACTTCATATCTGTAAAAATCGAAGAACAAGCTAAAAACTGTATGAGTTTTGTTCATTCATATTACTGTAAGCAATTTTTCGTCCGCGTGAACATCAATTTCGTGTTCACATGATCGCTAATCACGCATGATCGAACTGCTTGATTTCTTCGCTAGTTGAAAACATTACTAAAGCTCATCTTACAAACCACAAGCTCGTTTCGCCATGTCCACCAAGTTCACATCATGAATCAGGCACAGGACTCAACACAAGAGCATTCGGATTCAATCATGCAATTCATCACGATGCTTCCATGCAATATTGAATCAATCCCTGGGACACCCCGTTAAACGGTACTGGCTACACTAAATACATACTATCTTCTACGTATCCAGTCCCGTTTAACTGGGTGTCCCTGAATATACAGGAGCATGCAGGAATCCGCCGCAGAATTCCGGGTTACATCGTCAAAAGCTGCATCGAACCGAGCAACATTCAACCATGTTATTTCAGCGCTTCCTCAGCACTGATCTAATGCGTCGAGTGAGTTGGGATTTTTTCACTTTCCTGGCCGCTGCAAGTTTCGTGTGCCGCTCTTTTCGTGCGCCTATACAATCTAGTGTAGGCTCTCGGAGCATTCAGTTTCGGAGGCGCTTTTCAACCTATTCTTTGACTCATTGGATTACAGTGCTGCTCCACTTGTCCAGAGGCCATGTTGACGTCAACGTTACTCATACAATATAAGCTGTGTAATGGATCATGTGTCGAGTCTATGACATGTGGATATGCGGAAAGTTCTAACCAAGTTTTTAAAAACACGAAAGGAAAAGGAGAAGACCAGATAGGCCCTGACGAAATCTCTAGCCGAATGGCTTGTACACTCCGGGCACATAAGGTTGGGATGCCACCTGAATTTCAGGCTCCGCAACTACTGTGCCTTGCACAACCTGCTGAGGTGCAGTCGGAGGTGGATTCTGATAGTATGGCTGCTGTTGCGGCGGTGGTGCAGCATCCAGAGCTTGGGAAAACGGTGGAGGTTGCTGTTGATTGTATGGTACAGGAGTTGCATTGACAACGACTGGTTGTTGCTGGTTGTACTTAGGCGGCGGAGGATAGTGAGCAGAGCCTTGTGCCGACTCAGCCTGGTAGTAGGGTTGATCCCCGTTGTGCTGATTGTCCTGCTTGTGCTTTTTCACGCGTTGCAAGACAAAGTAGACCACAGCTCCCACCACAAGCAAGAGTGCTAGACCAATCAAAGGTCGATAGAAGAGCCATGCAATGGCAATGACAGTTATGGATATCGTACCCGACACTAAGGCGCCTAGACAAGGAACAACTCCCTGTTCCAAGATATTTCCCACAAAGGGAATCACGTCAGCCATGGTGGTAAGAGGCCCCATTAGCATGGTGAAACCCGCAAAGGACACACCAAAGCCAACGGCTCGAAGAACCCAAGTGACCATTGTGTTTTCCGTCAAGGCATGATTAATCATTTCTTGAGCCGACACCGTGCCCTTTTCCACCAACATGACCGTTCCTCCCCTCTTTGTGTAGTACGGTGACACTGCCTGACCTGATTGTTCACCGATAATAGAAATAGTACCCGTTGGGACACTGTAGAAGGACACTCTTGTATCGCCGACGGCAGGTGTCGAAGTATCGTCTGCAAAGTAAAACATATGATTGAGCAATACCGCATTTTCAGCGTCACTGCCCTCAGGAATGTTGTCGACAGACAAGTCAGTCACTTGAGAGTACCAACTCATCGAACCCACAATCGTGTCAGACAAGGCAAAGGCTCCCAAAGTGACATCTCCGGCTGTCAAAGTGTTCTCCTCGAACAAGGCCGCATCTGGATTTTCATGGTTGTAGGATTCCTGAAAGTAATCGGAATTCTCTAACCCACTTGCCCACTCTCTATGATAGTTGTACGTTTTGGTGGTGGAGGTACTGCCTCCTGCATTCTTCTTAGTACGTGTATCGACATCTTCCACCCACTGATAGGTTTCGACCTCACGCGACAGCTTGATGGCATCCGCAGTTACACCAAAGTCTTCATCATACAAGTAGGCATCCGCTTGAACCTTGCCCGTAATGTGAATCAACTGTCCTTCGTTCGAATCCGAGATGGTGTAGACATCTTGCAGAGATTGCACCATCTTGGCACTTTCGTTTAGATCCTTCATACGATACACGTTGCGCCCTTCGTTCCAGAACAAGAGAATGACGCTGGCAAACATGAGGAGTGGACCGAAACACAGCCCCTTCGCCGACTGCCCCATGCGACTGAACCATGAATCGTGCTCTGTCACTTGGACAGAGTCGTAGCCTCCTTCTTCGTCCATGGTTGATTGATTGATTGCGATAGATGTATATGTATCTAAAGTGTGCTAATGAATGTGAAGCGAGGAGGGTGGGGCCTTACTTTAGTTCGATACTTCTGGTGGCGTTGGCGATCGAAGAATAATGAGTGAGGTTTTCAGTCCCGACTATGAACCGCGCGTGCACGACGCGACGGTTATTCCGTTACTCCCTGGAGTCTTGAGTCCGTCCGTCTGAGGAGTACAATGGGATTGAACCAAGATCTTTCTCACATTGACAATGATGACGATGTTAACGATGCGACTTCCTCTGCCGCTGACTCTCATTGCTTTGCTTGTTTGCAGCACCACTTCCTTTGCACCATCTCCTCCAACATGGCTTGCTTCTCCTCCTTCCAGATTGCAAATGAGCAGTGCAGAGCACGATGGTCGCGATGTCAAGGTTCAAGAGGTGCTTGCTTTTGCACGGGAGATTGGCCCCATTGGAGTCGATGCGTCGCAAGAAGACCAAGACAAGTTGATCCAAATGTCACAAGACCTGTTGCAGTTCTCGGATCCCAATCCCAGCAATGTTCCACTGCGAGGGATTCATGATATGGTCTACTCTGCCAGTGCAGGGTCATCGTCGGGAAAGCTGTTTGGACCGGTGTACGGGACGGTGAAGCAAGAGTTTTTGGAGGACAATGAAACCTTCATCAACTCGGTGGGATTTGGGCCTTTACTAGCATCGCTTCGTGCAACCCGAACTACCAAGAACGAGTCTACCAGTTTAGTCAAGTTTCACGAAACGAAAATTGAAGTCTTTGGACAGACTGTACTGGACAAGGAAATCAAGGGTGGAGGGTTTTGGAAGTATCTTTTCATGGGCACGATTGTGGATGCAGATGGAACGAAAAAGTTTGTGCGCGTCATGGAGACTCCTAGTTTGTTCGTCTTGGAGCAAGCACTATGAGTAGTTAGTTCACCTGGACACGTGAGACACAACGCACCTCGTAGTAGTAGAACCTTAGATACTACGTTACGTTATGGTCTACTGCTTAGTTTGACATAGACAACTCGTCGGTCCCCAGTGGCTCCATCTTCCACAGTGAGTGCTACTTCTTCCCCTTGTACACGACTTTCGAGTTGCGCAACAAGGTCATTGTATGTTTCGCAAAAGTTGCCAGCAACCGCTACGATAGCATCACCATACACCACACAACCAGAACTAGGGTCAATGCGAAGAGACTTCAAGCCCACATTTGCAGCGGGCGATCCAGAAGCGACACTGGCTATCCAGTTCTTTTGCGTGAGCTCTTTCGCAATGCTCGCTCCCAGATATCCAGCGTTGGGTCGGAATCCATTCTCGATTCGATCTCTCCGAACAATATCGCTGACAACAGGCTGCACCTTGTCGGCAGGGACCGCAAAGCCAATACCAGCGTTCGAACCACTTGTTGTGACAATGGCTGTATTGACACCAATCACTCTTCCATCGAGATTCAACAACGGTCCTCCAGAGTTGCCTGGGTTGATGGCTGCATCCGTTTGAATGCAGTTGCGAATGATGTTGCTACTGCTGCGACTACTTGCGGCAATCTCCCGGTCCAGAGCCGACACAACACCACTTGTGACTGTTTGATCTAATCCAAACGGATTTCCAATTGCCACGAGGGATTGACCAACCAGCAAGTCGCCCGAGCTTCCAAATTCCACCGCTGGGAGTTGTAGTGTGGAGTTGTTGTTGTCGTTGTCTTTGCTGTCAATCTTGAGTACGGCGACATCAATGTCGGGTTGCACATCCACGATCCGACACGGCTGGTATTGGGAAGCACTGCTGATGCGACAAAAGATTTTCGGTTGCTGCGGGGTGGTGGTGCGATTGACGAAACCATTCAAGTAGTCAATGTTAGTGCCCAACAGTGCAGACACATTTCCAATGACTTGATCAGCACGTTCCTTCGACTCCTTTTGCATGGATTGGAGCCGGTAGGCTTGTTCAATAACATGATAGTTTGTCACCACATAACCATCAGACTCTACCACAAAGCCCGATCCTGATCCTAACGATCGACCGGGTGGAAGTGGGTTGTTGTTGTTGTTGTTGTTCCCAGTTGTCTCTCGTCTACCGCGACGACGACGACGACGACGACGACGACTTGGCCACACGGACGTGACAAAGGCGACACTGGGTCCAGCTCGGCGTACCACTGCAGTGACTGACTTTTCCGCGTCAGTAAGGTTGGCCTCCAACTCTTGTGGTGAAACGGCAAATGGTGATTGCGCTGCTAGCGCGCCGACAGTAGCTCCTCCTACTCGATGATGATTCGGCAACAATGATGATGATTGGAAAGCATCACTACTCGTGCCCAAGAAGAAGCAAGTAGACACCAACAAGAGCAACCGCATGATTTTGTTTTGAAGCAAGTGGAATGAATAGAGATAGGATTCTATTATCACCAATGGTTCCAAGGAGAAATGAGATCAAGAACGATGAGTCAGTCGTGGTGGAAAGAACTTGAAAACTGCCGCCAGAGGTCTGAATATTTACCATGCATCGTAGGTTGCAAATACGTTAGATCTCACGTGGTTAGATGCACGAGCTACGTTTACCTTATTTATTGATTTCATTCGGTTTTTGTACAGTACAGTAGCAGTAGCCTGCCTTTCGACAGTACCAGTATCTGGCCGTACGATACACTACGACACCTCACACTTGAACTTCAACAAAAAGCACACAGTAGCTCACACCTCGTTCACAACGTGTTCATTATGGTGTCAACCTATCTTACGAAAACGGGTATAATCCCCTCCTACAACCTAGTCTAGGAGAGCCTCCTTGTGTGTGTCCAGTGTGTAGACATAACTATACTACTTTGAAAGCTGTCCTTGATATGATTGCGCCGTCTGCGAGTCCCAAGGCAAAGATCCAGTGGTGCTCTTGGCAGTCCCGAGAGGAGTCTGATAATGTGTCAACAATATCGCCTCCTGATGCTGCAACCCAGGAGGAGACAATAAGGTTACCTGGACCCAGCATGACAAACGTTCCTCCGGCAATTCAGGAGAAGCTCGCCCTCAACCCGAATTCCTATATCCAGTTGTCGCCTCAACACCAGAGCAATGTGTCGATTGCCTTTTGTTGCATTCGAAATGGGGTACGGTCGTCGAGCATTGTCAAACAAATCATGACGAACTGTCCTTCCCTCCGCGACCATCCAACTGTGTGGAGAATGCTCATTGACAGTGCCGTCGAACCCATTACATTGAAGGAGAATGCCAGCGAGACTATAACCTGGGACAAGAAACTCATGACGAGGGCGATTCGAAATTGCGGCCCTCAAGTGTTTACCTGTCTACCCACTCAACTGAAAAACAACAACAACGAGCTAGCTTTGCTGACACTGGAGACAATGAACCGGAAAAGCTATCGTTCCAATTTTGCAAGTGATCAAGAATTCGTACGAGAAACAGAGAATTTATTGACCCAAGTGCTTGGATCATCCTCAGTCTCTAGTGATCCTGATGCTTGGAGGCTCATTATCCAAATATTTGCAAGGTTCGACTTGTACTACATGGTCGACGTGGAAGAAATCTGGGGACAGGCGTCACCGGCGATTCTTGACGATTCGAGCATTATGAGAAAGGCTTGCATAGAATGTTCGGGTGATGTGTTGCAGTTTGCGTCGGATAGGCTGCGTCGAGATGTTTCGCTGCTCCAACAGGTCATTCGAGCGAAGCAACATCAAGAAAACGACTTTTTGCTACACATTCCAGAGGACGTCTTTCTGGAGCATCCTTCTCTCATGGTGTCCTACTTGGAGCACGACGGCAACACTGGAACTGCCGTCGACGTTGTGCCGGCGACGCTGTGGCAGACGAATCGTGAGATTGTCGACATGTACCTGCGCAAGGGTGGTCAACCACATTTCGATCGAATGCCAGAGAATGCAGGCAAAGACTGGGATTACTGCTTGGCCTATGTGGAGGGCGCCAACCATCGACGAGGACAACAACCCCTGACCAGCTGGATTTGCGAGGACCTGCGAAACAATAAATCCTTTCTGTTGGAGGCCGCGAAACGAAACAAGTCGGTGCTTCGGTACGCTGACAGTCGGTCGTTGGATCTTTTACTGGTGACGGCCGCGTATCATGGCGTAGAACCCTTGCGCACCATTCAATTGTCGTCACAGCATCGCGGCAGCAACGATGATGCAATTGACGTGATTGGATTTGCTGACCAAGTCAAGGAAATGCTGCAACGACGAGAGACATTTTTCACCATCATGTGTGGCATTGGAGTTGAACGGTCAGCGAGTCTGTTGCGGATGCTGAACCCAGATATTGCAGAGTGCATCGCTCTGTTTGTTGGAGTGCCACTTGGCGAACAGCTGCAGCAGTTGGAACGAGCTCTGCCCGTTGCCGATGAGCTGTGTCGAGACCCACACTGTCACCAGTTCCTGGCTGGACGAGAGTACAAGATGAAACCAGGCTACAATGTGCTGTAGTGAGGGTTCGACCAAGACCAAGACCTTTTGAGTTTCGGTCTCACAGAAAACCTCAGCTTCACAGAAAAACGTCAGTCTGCACAGACATCGCATCAGCAGCAGTGCACACTTTGAGCTCTTATAAGCAAGCTTTGAGGCTGATCAAGAACTCCTGTCAGCGATATGAATGATGACCAGCCCCCCTCGATTGCCGCGGGCGAGCACCCATTAGGGCCGCGGCAGCTCCTTGAGGCGTTGCTTGTTGATCCATGCAGCCGCTCCAATAACCACGAAGTCGAAGAGCACGAAATTCTTCAGCTTGCTCAGAATCACCCAGACGTATTTGCTGCTGATATCGTTCGCAAAAGAGAAGGTGCAGAAGAGGATCGTCGCTGCCCACTGAACTGCCTCATGTCGCGTCGTCAACCATGTGTGGCTATCAAAACGTTCAAAGCTGTTTATGATGCATTTCCAGCAGCAATCCATTCCGTTGATTCGTTTGGAGACACGGTGTTGTTGGAGCTTACAAGACATGCCGACCACAGTGACGAATGGTTTGAGTTGCTCAAGGCTGTCATCAGCACGTCAAATGCAGAACTTGCTGTGGAAGATCGTCAGGGCAATACTCCAATAATGAAGGTGATTTCAACACAATGCTCGTCGCAAGAGATCGTGCAATACATGATTGCTCAGCATCCTGGCGATCCGTTTCGCGACCATACTTCGCGCCAGAAGACTCTGCTTTCTGCTGTTGTGAAGCACTCTAACCAGTTTTCGTTTGAGTTTCTCACGTACGTCTTTGAACAAAACCCAGATGCTGTTCGAGTCCAGGACACAGTGTATAAATGGACAGCATTGAGGAACGCCTGCAGCAATCACCCCACGGAAGAAATCATTCGACTACTTTTGCGTGCCTATCCCGAGGGAGCCTTTGTAATGGGACAATCCAGATTGCTCCCTCTGCATGGACTGTTCTTTTTTGCGGATCGTTGCAGACTATTGAAAATGAAGAACTCTATTCAAATGGTTGCTCTTGCAAACCCAAGTGCAATATTTACCGTGGCAGAAATTGGTGGCAACTTTGCACACTTTGCACCCTTTGATTCACTCCTGTCCAAAGACTTTTTGAATCGGTACAACGAAACGGGAGCTTCTTGGCGCACCGAGCCGGAGGGATCAGACCACGCGATCACTTGGAGCTTTCTGTTCTTGCTGATGGGCATTTACCGTTATGGCGACAAGACCAATGTAACAGAGGCTTTGAACCCGCCACAGTACCCCGCTCACATGGGTAAGACAATCAGATTGAATACCTTTTCGTGAAAAACAGCTATGGTCTCACCAATCAATATCTTTCCTCTGCATGCTGTAGCCGCGAGCTGTCCCTGTGATTCTGATTTGTTGGTCCTGATGGCTAGGTTAAGCTCGGATCATCTCTTAAGGTACGACAACGAAGGACGAAGCGTGTTGTCCCTCGCATTAGAATCAGGCCACAGTATTGGCGTGAGACACTATTGCGAGGAGGGTTGCATTCGACGTCTTGTCGAAATCGATTTTCGAATGCTTGGACTTTTAGATGCCAAGACGCAGCTTTATCCATTCATGACAGCAGCTTGCAGTCAGGATCGCATTGTCGAAATGGATATCCTGGATTCCTTCTATGCAGATTCAACAAGATTTGGAGAAGAAACGAAGGAGAAAATCAGGGCAAATGCCTCATTGAAATGCCTTAATACAATCTATTTCCTTCTCCGAGCCGATCCGTCAGAAGCACAACGGGCTGGACCTAAGTAATGTTTCAGTGGAAGAAGCCAAAGCTTATTAGCTTTTCATGATGGAGGGCTTATGAAACCGGAAACTCCAGATGCGGGACCAGTATCTATAGAACCTCAGATGTGTGTTCTTGGCTGTGTATTCAGCTTCTATGCGTAGTTAGCGTCACACCAAATGCTGCTCCTTTGTTGCTCCTTTGAATCAACTCCCTATAATAAGGATAGTGCACCCATGCGCCAGAACTAAGCTACAAAGAAGGATTGAAGGAGCCCCCAAGCAGCTCTTTCCATTCTCCCTTTTCACACATATCAAGCATGGTATAGGTGCCTCCAATAAACAAGCGCTCCTTCTATAAGCTGGGTAATCGTGGGCCACTCGGAAAACGCATTGACTCACGCTTGATCGGCCAAGATGTAACACAAGACAGGCATCAACCGTACGATGGATGGTCAATCTCGTAGTAGGAACGAATCTAGAATTCTGGTAGCAGTATCTGAAAAGCCACATTGGGCAAAGATCTTGGCTCCCTACAACAAGACAACAGTGTGCTCATACGACTAGTGATCGAGTGCGCGCCATGTCAGGAGTCTCAAACATACATCAGGAAGGAAGTGAACTCTAGCTTGACTCCAAAGGTTCTGGAAACGAAAAGCACCGGCATCGCCGACAAAGGCCGCTACATCTACGCCGCTTACAAGGAAGATGGCGTTGATCGTTGTGTTATACAAGTATGAGAAACACTTCCTATCAATTCACTACTAGACTATGATGTTGAAATTGCGCGCGTTGTGACAAGAAAAATGAGCTCACTACATGTACCGTGTAGCACGAGAACTAAAACTCAGTAGCATACGGCCAAGCGAAGTTCGCCAACGGCGAACACCAGTTGTCGCCGAAATTTTTTGTCTCCCACCGGATCTATCACACCATTGGTTCGACAGTCGCAAGGGTGAGTTTGACCATGATGCTGGACCGTTTTGGTGCTATTCAAGCACAATGAGGAGCAACAATGTTACTGGAGTTATCGATCGTAGTTGTAGATGCATGAGAATTCGATTGGAGAGACTCAAATGAGGCAAAGAATATTTTTCTCCTGACAGTGCACAGTGGCAATGACGGTCAAACTTGAGCGACGCAACCTCTCCCGCCCCCCAGATGAGTTCCTCTCATGTCTGGAAGTTGATTTGACTTGCTTGGGCTTCAAGAAGGTTCGCATGAAGCTTCTTGGACAACGTACCGCTGAAACATCATTGTCATCGCTGCTCCGAACGGCTATCGATTTATTTAGCTCCAACAATTCACATACTCACAAAACTTGCTCTTCTTCAGCTTCACAAAATAACATTGAAAATGGGAACCACCGCTCTTCCTTTATCCCCGGTGGCACATGCGTTTCCTCACATTCAGTGGGATCCTCTTGGTTCCCTCCGATTGACTGCTCAGGAGACTGCGCTTTTGCGCATGGCAGAGACGAACCCTATTGAATACACCTTGGCTGATTCTCGCGATGCTAGTATGTATGCTCGTGTTTTGCTGAAGTTGCTTGCCGAAGCTTCTCAAGCAGGTGCTGGAACTGGAACTGTGTCTAAGATTGCTGATTCTGTTACCGATGAGATTGCCATGAAGGCGTTGGATGAGGATCCACTTGGAGTTGTCACCCACTATGCCCTTTCGAAGTTGTACGAAATCATTGCCACTTTGAGCACTGGTGTGTCTGGCGTTACTGTTGCGGCTGTTTTCTATGTTGGAAAGGATGGTGTTCTTGTTGATCAATGGAAGGCTCTCCTTCGTATCCTTAACAAGGGAGGCAAAGGTGATCCTTACACGCAGAAGGGTGCCGCTCTTTGCTTGGCGCATATTCTCCTTGCCTCTTGTCCTTCTCAGCGACGTACTGCCCCTACGGTTGATAAGGAGGGCCAGCCCATTAAGGCTCGTCCAATCTCGTATGCTTCGGCTGTGGAGCCATTGGAAGCACTCACCGCTTGGATTGTCAGCCAGCTGAAGAATGCCACTGGAACCCATGTTGGACTTTGTATCCCTGCCCTGACCGCCCTTATGGGATCCAAGGAAACTCGTATTCTTTTCTGTTCCTCTGGTGGTGTCAAGTACTTGGCTCGTCAGCTTCGTCTCGGATCCAAGGGTGCCAAGGGTGCTGCTTCTGAGAAGAAGAAGATTGGCCAGAGTTCTGTTCAGCAGTTGTACGAGCTCACCTTTTGCCTCTGGAGTTTAACGTATGAACTCAATGCCAATTACACCATCCGCTCTGACTTTGCGAAGGATGGTCTAGTCATTTCTGCCCTGGTGGATCTGGTGTCTATTGCTCCTCGTGAAAAGGTTGTCCGTGTCGCCTTGGCGGCTCTTTGCAATGTTTCCACATGTCACGCGGAACAGAGTCCTGCACCAGCCGGTCTCAACAACTTTGATGGTGGTCATTTCCTGAACGAGATGATGGCCTGTGGTTTGATGAAGGCAATCGACTTTTTGAAGGACAGACAGTTTACTGATCCTGATATTATCCAAGGTAAGCTTGCTTGCTTCTGATGAACGACTGCTTGTGTTTTTGTAACTCTTTGCTCACCTTTCTTATTCAGACGTTGACAGTCTCCACAAGTTGCTCGTTGAGAACTACAAGGAGATGACACGTTGGGAGGTGTACAAGAACGAGGTTGAGTCAGGACATCTCCAGTGGGGTTCCACACACACTGAAGCGTTCTTCAAGGAAAATGCCCGAATGATGGAAGGTAGCGACGGCGATTTCCACCTTGTCCGAGTGCTGATTGCTCTTCTTTCGAGCAAGGACGAAGATGTTGCCGCCATTTCTTGTTATGACATTGGTGAGTTTGTCCGTCACTACCCCAATGGACGACAAATTGCCAAGCGCCTTGGCGCCAAGGAGCTTGTTATGCCACTTATTGAACACGAGAATGTCGAAGTCCAACGTCATGCGCTGCAATGTGTGTCGAAGATTATGGTCCAGAACTGGGAGTATGTCAAATAGACGCCTGGTTATAGAACAGAGAAGATCGTTGCGATGGTAAATATTTAATCTAGAGGATGTAAGAGCAAAGTATATGATTGATGTCTATAACGCTTATTCTGGAAAGGTTGCCACTCTCAGGTCGTTCCCAGCCTCATGATTCTCTCTAGACGTCTTGTCGTAAGCACTCGCTCGGTCGAATCAATCAGCCAAGCAGTGCATCCACTGTCTGCTCACCCTCCTGACGCGAGACCACTACTCTAGCCTCTGGAGAGAAACTCCGTTGTCAGTTGTCGCCTCAGCTTATCCGAGGTGGCATCATCCTGACCACAATCCGCAGATGCTGCTCCCGGCAAGAATCCATAGTTGAGCAAAAGCTCTGCATCTGACTTTTGACCATAGGAAATGTACAACTGCGTGGAATCATCACCCTCCTCTTTTACCAAACACTTGCTCCCCACCGACAAGGAGAACACTTGTCCCACTGGATCGTACTGAATCGAACTATCCGCTTGCTCCAAGTGATTCGCCGAGTCAATGAGGGGCAGCAACACCACTTCACCGCTAGACGACGAACCACCAAGGAGAGTATTGGCGACCAGGGGTGCCGTCGCGAGTACAGCCAAACCGGCCAAGACGACATTGGAAATGTCGGGATTGTTTTGCATATACGCCGCACCCAGAACCAGGGCTGCCAAGGGAGCTGCAGCGGACCCAATGGATTGTACCGTCGAGAGTCCGTAATCCCCACGAAAAGCGCGCGAGTGCACTACTTCCATGGCCCATTCAAATTGGTCCCATGTCAAACTACTGACGCCTGACGCAGTATATTTGGATCTCCATTGCTCTTGTTGTTTCTGGTAAACAGCTAGTAGTTTCTCTCCTCGAGCCGATTTCGAAAGTGCATCCAGCTGCTCTTGCGTCCAGTGTCGCAAAGTGTTGGGTGCTGTACTTGGTGGGACACTGTCGCCTCCAGTCACTGGTTCTCCTCGTGTCAATAGTGAGCAGTAGCTACAGTGAATGAAACAGTTAGTTGTTGTTGTTGTTGTTGTTGTTGTTG
>JAVCKV010314705.1:0-14104 GCA_032274145.1 Herpochondria borealis
GAAAACGAAGTATTACTTGAAGCACCATTACCTGTTCAAATGGCTACAGATGTAATGGCACCTAGCTGTTATGCTGAAAATGACGCAGTAATTATTGCAGACGGAGATGGCGGAACAGGACCTTATATGTACGCGATAGATGGAGCAGCTTTCACAAGCGTTAATGTTTTTGCTGGCCTTACCAGTGGAGCGTACGATATTGTTGTTCAGGATGTCAATGGTTGTGAGGAAGATGTAGAAGCTTTAGTAAGTGATCCGGCAGAATTAATAGTTGACCTTGGTGATGATGTAACTATAGATATGAATCATCCTTTAGCAGGAATGGATTTAAAATTTGATGTTGAGATTGTTGATATTAGACAAGCAACAAAAGAAGAAATTGAGCACGGACACGTGCACGGACCAGGTGGTCACCAACACTAAATATAAATTTATATAAAGTAAATTCAAAAGCGAAATTCTAGTAGATTTCGCTTTTTTTGTATTTAAAAACGGTCTTAAACAAAAAAGCTATATTTGTATACTGTCCTACCTTATAGTTTTCTCTATATATTTGCAATATAAACACTGCTATACAAGCTTATCCCCAAAAAATCGACATCCCCTCGTCGTAATTCTTTTCATTATATAAAATGATCTCTTACAACAGAGCTTCATTGTTACAGTGTATAGCAAACTGAAATCTAAAAAACATGGAAAATAAAATTAAAAGCCACTGGAATGAGCGCTGGGCTCCCATTGCTTTAGAGTACCCAACTAGAAGTAAAAAATATTTTGTCTCTGATTATGGCAGAATAAAATCGGTAGACAAATCAACAGACAAAGAACGCTTACTAAAACCAGCTACATTAGCAACTGGATATAGAATCTTTAGCGTTAAATATGTAGAGGGAAAACAAAAAGGCTATTATGTTCAAAAAATGGTGGCCGAAAATTTTTGTGAGAACCCTTTTGAAAATGAATCTTTTGTCATTCATATCGACCAAAATCTAGACAACAATCATTTTGAGAATTTGAAGTATGTTGATCGAGAAGGTTTGAACGAGCATTACCGAAAAAAGGGTGTTTGGGACCCTCAAAAGAAAAAACGTAATGTCGCTTATAAGATGAATCCTGCAAAGGTCAAAATGCTCAAAAAAATGCTCAAAGAAGGTAAAACTAAGAAACGCATTATTGCTAAACAGTTTAATATTACGCCTGAACAATTACGAAAAATTGAAAAAGGCATTGATTGGGCTTGGGTAAAACTAGACGAAGAGGATGACACTTCTAATCCACCAATAAAGTAGAATTAAATTCCTATTTTAAGAACGTTTTTTTTGCCATTCGGCTCTAAATAACTCTTCGAAACGTTCTTAATCATCAAGATATAGTAATAGATAACTAAAGGACATTGTAATACAATGCTCTTTAGTTATCTGTCTATTTACCTCAAAGCTGTTGCTTTTCTTTAGCGTATTTCCACAGGTCAGCTGTCAATTTTCAGTTTAGTTTATGTATTAAAATCGGGGCATATCCCTTTCCCATTACCCCTCATTTTTCTAGTGATTAAGTCGTCTCTTCTAACAATTGATTAACAATCGACAAGAGTTTTTTTAGTGATGGTTTAGTGTAATTACCAAAGAAGGTCACCGTAATGTGTGTAGGACCATAACCTTCAATTTCAGGTGTCCAAAGGACAAAGGCTCGACCAATATAGCCCCAATTTTTGGAGTCGCTTAAATCAAGTTCTGTTGCTTGTAATTTTTCTGCTTTAGGGCAAAAATCAGGATCACGCTGTTGTTTCGTAATTTGAATGTGTAAATCCATTCGGTCTCCTTTATGTTCGTAATCCTTGGAGATTTCTGCTTTGAGTTTTTTCAAGAAGCAATACAAAGCACTTTCATTGTGCAAAAGTTTGGAACGGCCTTCTTGGCCATCAATACGATCAAGCGATTGGAACAAAAGCGGCAATTTATTGCCTGTCATTTCTAATTTCATAATTATTGTTTTAAAAAATGTGGTTCAAAATTATGAACCATAGCAATACAATTATGAAGCAGACTTAGTTCCATCAACTCTTTTTTTTTTCAACATATTATTTCTGTAGCCTATTAGATAGACGATAATTCAAGTGTCATAAGTTAATAATTTGTACAACACGGCTATTTTTAACCCTTTCAAAACAAAGCATAAGATTTTTTTAAATCAATGATGAACTTGTTCTGCTATCTTGTATTCAAATCCTTATTTATGAAAACATTTCTCAGTTGTCTTTTCTGTTGGTTTTGTTATAGCTGTACGCAAACGCCCAATACGATAATATCAAATGCTAATATCGAAGCCACGGATTCGATTGATTATTCGGATTATGACAAACATGAATTCTTTGAAGATGCTAATATCCAACCCTTGGATAGTTTAAGGGCACTTATTCAACGCAGTGATCAAGTCCTTGCTTTTAACACGAATGGCACTTCTGGAAATGCAGCAGACGTTTATACCTATATCGCAAATGCCTATGGTCATTATGTTAGTCCCAAACGTAAATTAAGAGCCTTAAGCGACCAAGAGGCCCTAGAACTTTCTGATATTCTTTGCGATTCGAGTATTTATGAAGGAAGTGGCAGTGATTGTTTCATTCCTCATATTGCCTTTGTTTATTATAAAAAAGAACAAATCATTGGCCAATCTAATGTTTGTTTTCTTTGTGCAGAAGTCAAAAGCATCCCTAAATCTACCAAAGGATTAAACGATAAAGGAGTCAAGCGCTTGATGGGCTATTGCAAAAACCTTGGGTTAAAAATTGTCACACCTGAAGAACTAACTTACTAAAAAAATAACTCCTATGAAATTAGCCACTATCCTGTTGACTGTTCTCTTTAGCAGTTTATTTGCTTGTGACCAAAAAAGTGACTCTCATCCAACAACAGTTCTTGATTTAGCCTTCAAATTAGGTCAATACAATCATTTAACGTTTCCTTCCAAACAGCGAGCTGCTGTTGACTTTAATGTCTACCTCCCTCCCAATTGGTCCTCAACTAAAGTATATCCTTTAGTTATTCTGTTACATGGTCAAGGAGAAGATGAATATACTTTTTTGAGTGCTTTGCCTGCTGATAGTCTCAACCAATGGATTCAACAAAAAAAGCTCCCCGAAATGGTGCTCATTGCACTGCGAGGTGGCAGTAATACCAACGAAATGCAATGGTATACCGACAAGAATGAGGCAATGATTACCAGTACTGAAACAGGAGAATTGCGCTCGTATTGTCAACAACATTTTAGTACCAGCATAAGCAGTGATCAGATTGCACTAATGGGTCATTCTAGAGGTGCAACAGGTGCTCTCAATTTTGCATTCTATTTTCCAACAAAGTTCAGTGCCGTTGTTGCGAGTGCTTTTGTCAGTGATTATGCTCTAGATCGATTACAACAAGCTTGTCATAGCAATCAAAAACAAATTCTTGAAAGTGGTCTTCAAATTCAATTGCTGATCGGTAGCAAAGATCAATATGTCTTGAATCATAATCGAAAAGGAAGCCCTAGTATAAGTGCCTATTTAAAATCAAAAGGTATTGCTCATGATTTTAATCTAATAGCAGGAAAGACGCATCGCTTGTCTGAGCTTTGGGCCTACCCTACTAATTTGAATTATTTACAATCCTGTGCTTCCTCTTGGGAAGAATGATTTTTTTTAGTCTATAATAATTAATTTTCTTGATTTTCGAACCGTGCCGTTCTTAAATTGAACAAAATAAACGCCTGAAGGAAAATCTCTAGTACTGATTGTTTCTTGAACATGTGCTGCTTGAATTGGATATGTTTTTTCCATTACTTTTCGACCATTGACATCTATAATTTCAACTGAGAATGCTGTAGTTATATCTGCTCCTTGATAATCAAAAGAAACCCGATTCGTTGTTGGATTTGGAAATAACTTCAACACACTTTCAGCTTTGCCATTGTATAAAACGAGTACCCTCGAATATTCAAAAGTTCCATCAAGATCAAATGATTGGAGGCGGTAATAATTCCAGCCATTAATTGGCTGTTGATCGACTCTTTCATAATTTTGTAACAACATAGGATTCCCAATACCATCTACCGTTGCAATTGATGACCAATAGTTTCCATCTCCAGAGCGTTCTAATTCAAAATAATCGTGGTCAATTTCTTCCATCGTGGTCCATTCCAGCAAGTTTCCTTGCTCTATAATTTTTCCTTTGAATTCTAATAAACTCAATTCTAAAAGAATTGGATCTATAATATTGGTATCTGCAAAAGCCAGGGCAAAATTAGAAAAATCAGAAAAGCCAGTTGTCGTAGAATCATTCGTTCGCACACCGCCATTGATAAAATCCCAAGGTTGGGCTGTAGCGTCTTGTTTGAGCAAGCAATAATAATCTTGCGCCCAAGGCTTCGTAAAAGTCCAAAAGTTACTAGGTTTCACCAAAGCTTGATAATTCCCTCCAATTAAAGTTTCTTTGCTGATCACTTGCCAATACCCTTCTTGTTCCACTTGTCTAACAGTATCTCTATTTCCTGCACCATTCAAGAACGTTACATTATTAACTGCTATTGGGTTAGGAATATCATCATAAAACTTAGCAACTAAGGCCGATGTTCCCAACAAGGCATTGGTTGTTATTTCAATCGGTTCATAATAAGTATCGCCTCCTGCGTTATCGCTCCCTACATCAAAGGTATAAATATCTGATGCGTTCACCTCTCGACCCAAATAACCAACAACATGGCCACCAGTTCTAGCAATAGCCGTTGTATTCGCATTATAAACATAGCAAGTGTCTGTTCCTGTATTTACATAGTTCCCTAAAGCCGTTGGCAAATTCAAGAACAATTGGTTCTGAATATTTAAGTTGTCGTTGTCTAAATTTTTGATGCTGGTTCCTGTAAATTCAACATTATAATAATCTACAGTTCCACCCGTTCCATCTCCAGTCACGACTATATTATCAATCGTACATTCACCGCCAGATACACCAATGGCTACATCGTTAAAAAAGACTCGGAAACCAATATAAAAATCAGAACTTGCGCCAGCTAAAGCAACCACATTATTAATATTTGCCCCTACTGTGCTAAAGGTTGGGCCTGTGGTCCAAGGATCAGCAAGCGCGCTTTTGTATAGAATTTGAAGACTTGGAACATCTCCTGTCAAACTTACCCATTCGTAATCAAAGGTTAACTGTGGATTGGTCGTTGCTGCTCCAAAATTAATGGACGGACTCGTGAGTGTTTCTGTGATGGTTCCAAAGGCACCTCCTGTTTCGCTTAGTGTTGCCGTTTGAGCCGTTAGTCCGCTTGTTTCTTTGTTGGTAAAATTATGTGTTGTTCCAGACTCCGTCCAACCGACCACATTACCAATGATCCCTACTCCTGTTCCAATATTGGGATTTTCATAATTTTCTGAAAAGACAGTAGCCGCACCACCTGCTACACCAACTCGAATCGTTTGATCGCAAACGCCATCTAAGGTAACTTGCCCAGCACTCAAGGCGTAGTTTCCAGTTAGCTCTGGAACAACCGTTGCACATTTAGCCGTTTGATATGCTCCGCCTGTCATGGTCAAATTTCCCGTTCCATTCACCGTATTGGTGTTCGCATCCAAAATACCGCTCTGAATCGTTAGCGTTTTGGGGGAAGTAAAGGTATGATTAACCGCAGTCAATAAAGCCGCCACAACACCCGTTTTTTTGTTGACCAATACATTTCCAAAAGCTTGATTGGCATTCAAACTAATATCTGCGTTACTCGTTAAATCAACACAACTTGGGCAAGCATCAATCAAATGAATTTCGCCAGCAGTAGCGATAAAGGTTCCTGCTGTTTTCGTCAAATTTTTATTAATAGCGAGGATAAAAGTCGATAAATCGACTGTTCCTACCGTTCCGATTACAAAAGAGCGTGCCGTCATATTATTCAGCAACGTAAAATCACTCGACATAACCGATACATCCACATCGAACAACGTTCCGCTACCACGATAGGTAGAGGCTAAATTAGCAAAAACAACATCCGCACCAGCATTAATAGTCGTTGTGGTAATCACCCCTTCATTTAGCAAATCCACATCAATCGTCAACGTGTTTCCAGCAACCATTGTGATCGTACCAAAGTTACACACATTTTGAGCCACTGCTGCTGCCGAAATTGTTGGCATAAACGTTCCCACCAAGTCAGCTAACGAAGGAACCAAAACATCATCTGTATTCGTAGGCACAACAGCCGAAGACCAATTCGAAGCCGTATGCCAATCGGCATTCGTATTCCCTTCCCAAGTATGCGAAGGGCCACCGCCACCGCCATTAGTACCATCAATAAAAATATCATCTACCGCAAAAGAAGGGTCCGTGCCGACACCGTCTGCATTGTTTTCCCATCTAAACGCAATCCTTAAAGTTGAAATATTTTCACAAGCAGCCGGCAAAGCCATAGAAAAGGCCGTCCACAAACCTTGACCCGATCCACAAATAGCCGTTTTTGCCGTATTGGATAATTGAATCCAAGCACCGCCTCCATTGATACTATATTCGACAACACAATCATCCAAGTTGGTTTGTCCATTTTCGATATAATTAAAATTCATCGTTAACCCCGTCCAACCCGTTGTATTGATATCCTGAGATTCCGTTCGTTTATTCGTGGTTGGGTCACAAAAAAGCGTGCCCGAAAAGCCACAAAAAGCACCAGGTGCCGTCGCGTCATAGGCTGCTCCAACATCTCCAAACCCAGTTGGAGAAGCACTCAAATGCAAAGAAGCATCCGCTCCTCCACCAGAACCACAAGCACCCGCAGCATTTCCATCTTCTTGATTACTAATATAAAATTGATTCGCATTGGCTCCTTGAAAACCAATCGACTGATTGAGCGTTCCCCAATTACTTCCAGCCCCACTATTTCCATCAAAATCCTCTGACCAAAGCGTTCCTGGGCCGCCACTTCCACCACCTGCACATTCGCAAGAAATTGCTTCAATATAAGCTGTTTTGGTTTCAGCATCTACCCCTTCCGAAGAAGTCACTTGGAGGGTAACTTCATAAGTCCCTATTCCATTAAACGTCACTTGTGGGTTTTGAGAAGTTGCATTCGTTCCACTTACAAAAGTGACCGTAGCAGGATTGAAAGACCAAACCCAAGCCGTAATAGCTGTTGAGGAAGTTGTACTTAAATCCGTTAATAAAACCGTATCTAATTTACCAATAGGCTCTGTACAAGCCGTCACCAAATCAGCCATAAAATTAGCGCTTGGTGGGCAATTAGCAATTGTAATAAAGTTCGTCTTCGTCACGATACTATCGCCACCACAACTAGAGGCTGTTAATTCTACGGTATAGTTTCCATCGGCTGCAAATTGAACCTGAGGATTGGGATCAGCAGCAGTTGTTCCATTGACAAAGGTTGCTCCTGGAATATTCCAAGAATAAGCTGTGATCGGGCAGTTATCGAGCAATATAATAGCGCAATTTGAATACAAACCTGTATTTAGGCCAATGCTAGCATTTAAGGAAATTGTTTGATTTTTGCAAGCACTTGTTTGATCAGCAAAAAAATCAGTGTTCGGTTTATCACAAGCAGAAAGCATCACATTATCAACATTTAAACTTGCTCCTAAGGCATAATCTTGTGTATTATTATTTGTATTTCCATCTTCTGTCCAACGGAATGCAACACGCAAATCAGGTTGATTATCTGCTGCTGCTGGCAATTCAAAGGTTCTTCGATGCCAGTCGTTACAGGTTCCTGCAAAGGTATGAATACAGGTTGCCAAGTTATTTTGAACAACATCCCATGTTAGCCCTCCATCTACACTATACAAAACCGTAGAATGTGCTTCCAAACCATTGGCAGAACCGCCCAAGAAGAAATCAGCGGTTAGCTTTATATTGCATTTTCCTGTTGCATCAATATTGTTTTGATAAGCTGCCCATTGCTCTGTTTGTGTTAAGGTGGCATCGTTGCCAGATAAGGTTAGGCAATTCCAATCGTCAAAGCCTGGCGTTCCTGCATAAATCAAGCCTACACAGCCAGCTTGTGCTGTGATGTGCAAACTGTTATTGGTTGCCCCTGTATTCACAAAAGGGTTTGGCAAATCACTTGGAGCAGAACAATCGTAATGGCGGCCACGCACAAACTGACCTTGTGAAGCCATTGAAAGTCCAGTAGTAATAGGGCCACTCAACTCAGGCGTATTCGCATCGTTTATTGTAAAAAAATCAAAGTTATTATTGACCCCATAAATTAGTCCAGTAATTCCAGCAGGCGTTGGTTCGTTGCCCGATATATTCCATCGTCCAGCTGCTCCACTATCAAAATCTTCTAACCAAAAAACAGTTTGAGCATTGAGTTGTATTGATCCCAACAAGCCTAAAAATAGAATAGTGATTGTGTAGATTTTTTGCATAAAAATGGTTTTATTAGTGAGACGAATTCGTTGGGGGGTATCAATTAATCATAAACTTCAGGGAATGATGTCGTTTACTATAGGTAGTATATCTTTATTAATAGTTAAAAACAAAACAAAAAGCTTATTTTAAAAGCATCCTATTCAATAAAAAACAACACAAATTACTCGTTTCCAAATAATTAAATCCAATAAAATAAGTTTCTTAACTAGTTTTCAATTATTACATAAAACATTTAGAGCTTTAGTTTTTTACTTGCTTTTTTAATCAAGGATCGTTTTTTTAACGAATAATCTTGTAGGCGAGGTAGATTTTTACTTATATTTTGCATAGATAAGGCAAAATAAAATAAGATACATTCCTATGGATAGAAATAAAAATGCAGTGGTACTTTTTGATCAATTGGCACAAGTGTACCAAGACAAATACATGGATTTAGATTTGTATAACCACAGTTTGAGTCAACTTTGTGAATGGCTTCCCAAAGATGCGGTGAAGGTGCTAGAATTGGGTTGTGGACCAGGCAATATCACGCGTTATTTGTTGTCAAAACGTCCTGATTTAAAGATTCTAGGCACTGACTTAGCGCCCAATATGTTGGAATTGGCTAGAGCCAATAATCCTAGTGCGCTATTTCAATTATTAGATTGTCGTGCAACCAGTAGTTTAACCGATCAGTACCATGCCGTTGTTGCAGGATTCTGTTTTCCTTATTTATCAAAAGAAGAAGTCCATCAGTTAATAAAGGACTTAACAAACTTATTATTGCCCAATGGTTGGGTCTATATTAGTACAATGGAAGATGCCTACGAAAAATCAGGGCTTCAATTTTCGAGCGATGGCCAGCATCAAATGTATATCTATTATCATCAAGCTGATTATATACGTCAATGTTTAGAGGAACAAGGTTTTGAAGTCCGTTTTTTGGAGCGACTTGACTTTGATGTGAATGGACCTGTTGAATATCAAGATTTGGTTCTTATTGCGCAGAAAAAATAAAAAACACCTTTGGGCTTCCAAAGGTGTTTTTTAAATTTCTTAATTTATTTTTCTTAGAATTCTTATATTGGTCGTACAGGTCAAAGCATAGCACTTATAATTTGCAATACTATTATGACAATCGTGGAAATTCCTAAAAACTTCAAAAAGGATTTTAAATTCTCTAGGCCAGTACTTAATAGATCAGAAGAATTATCCTCAATGCCTTGTTTTGTAAGCGTAGCAAAACGATACAAATAAAAAGATGGGAAAAATAATAATGCTATCATAATTAAGGTAAGAATTCCGAATAGGACCATGCCTACTCCTCCTCCGATCAACATCAAGTACGGAAATAAAATATCAGACCCTGCAGCAAGACCGTATACTAATATAAGAACAAACAATGCCAAAATTACAAAGCCCACTATTGATAAAAATTTGGCCCAAAAACTAGCGTTTAATAAAGCGGCTTTAGATTTTTGAGATAAACTGAAATTAGCAGTTAAGTCACTGTCTAAAGAATTGGATAGTTCCATTGTTTAAAGTGTTTATAAAACTTTGTCTTTTTAAGAAAAGATCAATTGGTTATAGGATGAGATAATATTAAAATTAGATGATAATTTATAAATTAACTAAATACTCAATCAATAAACAAATTAAATGCCAACTTTATATACTTGGCCTTTTTTCTATGCGTGTTCGCTAAAAATTCAGTCCCATTCTTTAGGAACCAAAGCTTACTTTTCAAATTGGTTGTACAGATAAAATACAAGCGCTAATGTATAATTAGAAGATTAAAAGATAATGATTCTTTGGCAAACACCGTTCATCTATTTCAGAAATTAGATCTAAAACAGGTTCATCAAAGATTTCTTTTATTATTTCCATCCTAATTTCTCAAACGAAGTGATACATAGCGCATGTAACTGCGGTGTTCACATAAGTAAAGAACGAAAACAATTTAAGTTTTTTGTACAGGTGTAAGCTTTAGTAAAATATTTTCGTTCCTAAAATTTTCCAAAAAAAAAATTTACCTTTAGTGTACTTCATCACCACTAAACCTTAATCTTTTCTCTAATATGACAGTTGGACTTATTATAGGAGGACTTCTAATTCTCATTGGTTTTATCCTAAATTATATGGATAATCCTTCTACTTCTGTCGTCGATAAAAATGCGTCTTATATTTCTACAACAGGCCAAAGTGATGCTCATATACAACGTTTAAACATGGACAAAAGCTCTGAAGAGCTGTCTTATATTTTGGACCTTGATAGTTTAACTTTTCCTAAGAAAGCCATTTTGTATTCCAAAGATTCTGAATACAAAACAGATCCAGATCGCGATTGGATTATTGAAATTCAAGTTCCCAAAGGGCATATTTTCAAGAAAGAAGACTTGTGGGCGATTTTTGATTTTGAATGGCGCGATTCTTTTCGCTCTACTGTTTTTGGTCGAGATGCAGAGAAAAAACGATGGACCTATGTTATTGCTGGTGATAACCCTGAAACCTACGATCAATTGGAAGTAGCTGTTAGTTTGCTCGGAACCTTTGGAGGGGAACAACCAGATTACGATCCTGAAAAACTAGAGCGTTATTTACCAGCCTTACAACAACGATTTGAGCAGTACGCTGTTCCTGTTCTACTTAGCCCTTGTGAAACCATAGAAATGGCTATTGACCGAGCAAGACATCTCGTTCATTTGAGTAAAGATATCAACCGAGAGATGCTTATTGTATTAGAACCCGACACTCCATTTGATGGACTAAAAGCTTGGGATGCCTTAAGCTCTTTGGGCCTTCGCTGGGGAGATGGCGATTTGTTTCATTGGAACAATTATCAACACGACTATGGTGATGATCAGTTTTTTAGTGTTTGGACAAATACAACTCCTGGTTATTTTTTTCCTGAAGCCATTAAAAATGGAGACATGCATCCTGAAAATCTAATCTTTGGTTATACTATTCACAGAAATGCTGATCCCAAAGGTGTTTTTGAAGTCATGCTCAAATGCGCTCAATATTGCCAACAACGTTTGGGTGGAAAACTACTTGATCAAAATGGTGTCGCTTTTAAAGAACATGAAGCACGAGTTGATTTACATGATTTCGTTCAACAAATTCTTGACGAAGGTGTAGAACCTGGAAGCGAAAAAGCGCTTTGCCTTTAGTCTTCTGGCAAAACCCATAAGTTATCTACCACCTTAATTTCTAACTGTTTGCTCACCACTACCTCCTTCCAAGAACGATAAGCCTTCGGCGGTTCATAACAATTGGTGTTTGTATTGTAATTCCCTTGAACGCCTGTCATCACAAACATGGTATCGGTAGCTGCTGCTTTGACACCATCATCGGTTGCCCGCGAACCAACATAAAAATCGTTACCAGGCCAAGAAACATGGTCCCAAGCTACAATAGAAAACAGTTGACAATTTGAAAAGTCATCGCCTTTATCTTCAAAAGTTGTAACCATCGAAAGTTGTGATTTCCCTGTGTTTTGTTCACATAGAGGACGTACCATTAAGGAGATTCCATTGATTTCAAAACGTTCATTTTTGCACTCTTGATAAGGATCATAATAAATGGCCTTGATGTTTGGAAAAGAAGCCCCATGTTGTTCCAACAAATCTATTAAGACTTGTTGTAGGTGACGGCCTAAACGGCCACTAAATGGGCCTGCAAACATGCCACAACCTAAGCCTGGTATACTAATAAAGGCTTTTTTATCGGTAGACAATGCATTGGCATAAGCCAAAATAGGTAATAATCGTCGTTCATACAAGCGATAAAACCCAGCATAGCTGATGCGACCATTTTCCACTACTTCTGCCATATCTACAGGCATCAAACCTTGATCATTTCGCAATAAGGCACCAGGCGTAAACAAGAGTTGTCCTTCAAAAGGTTTGGTATGGACCAAAGGCTTTCTATGTGCTCCGTTATCGTAAAAAGTAACTGGAGTAGCAATTGAAATATCGCCCAAAATAGAGAGTTCTTCCAAGTTCCAGTCGTCTCCATTTCCACGAATAGCACTTTCAGCAAAAATTTGAGTATGCTTCGTCTGCACCAAGGCTTCGATGAAGGCATCGGTCGTCCATGTTGTTGTATCTTTTCCCTTTAGTTTCTTATATAAATACAAGCCAGCCTCCACTTTATTACCAAGGAGTTTTGTATGATAATTTGTTGCTTTTTGATAAGCTATGGGATGCATTAGAACTTGATAGGTTTTCATATAATTGATCTGTTGAAGGCTTCTTTAATTGGATGATCTGAAAAGAAGATTTCTAAAACAAAATCGTACCCTAAATCATTCTTTCCCTAAACCAAAGTAATTAAAGTTGAAGGATAAACTAGCATAAATCATATAGAAAATGCTGCGAGGAATCACAAAAGAAATTGGCTGCTCTTTTTTAAGCCAGCCTAAAACACACTATATGACAGCCTGTTATATGCAAATTAAAAAAAATGGAAGCTCCATAAAGAAGCTCCCATTATTACAACTAAATACGTGAATAATTCCTATTCCTTAATTACTTTTCTTGTAACGATTTGACCGTTTGTGTTGACATTAATAAAGTACACACCAGCGGCAAATTCAGAAAGATCTAGATCAATTTCAACTTGACTCTTGAATGTTCTAGTGTATAGTTCCTTACCTACGACAGAAGCAATACTAATCGTACCAGATTGGCTGTCTTCTAGCTTAACGGTAACTTTATCCTCTGTTGGGTTAGGAAACACTGAAAAGCCAATTTTTGTTAGTTTATTGATCCCTGTACTAGTAGATTCCTGTGTCCTTTGATGATCCTCGTCAAATGTTGGAAGTTCAATTTCTGGATCACAACCTGGAATCCACAAGATGTTAATATTTTGATATGGAGACGCAATTTCAATATGTAAATGATTGACCACATTTTGAACACATTGTGTACTATTAAGAGCGATTCCCAACGGAAGAGCATTCGCTCCTGTGGCCGTGTAAAGGGTGTTGATATTTGTCCACGTATTCGTATTGAAAGTGGAGTTGGTAATCTTATAAACGTCTACACAGGGGGTATTTGTTAGAAAATTATAAATCTCATCTAATTCGCATAAAAATGGAACATCTTTGGACCAACCGTATGTCTGAGAGGTAACGAGCTGAGATCCTACAGCAACATCACTGATCCATGCCTCTAATTCTAATTCAGGATCTTGTGTACAACAATCATCATCTATCCTAAATAGCCCAGAATCGTAATCCCAATTATGACAAAGTGTTTGCTGAATCCCCCAGTCAACCCAATAAACAGTCCCAGGAGACGGAGTGAAAAGGTTCCAAATGTCAAAACTTGTAGGTAGCGGCGAGGGTTGTAGCCCTGTTGTATAAGCCAAGGCCCCTTTGGTACAGGTAGCTGGGTCCCATTCCCAAATCGAAAGCCTGTACCTTTTAACTGGACAGTGATTGGACTCTATTCTAATTTGCCCTTCACCGCATAAACGAGGTACGACAAAAGATCCACATGGGGTTTCAATCAGCGTATTTTTGGAGCTTTCAATCTGCATGGAAGCAGCGCATAATGCTTCTATTTCTGTTAAACAAAAATTATGATTACCTTTTGAATAGCTCGCACCAACATATGATGCCAGGTCTTCTTCTACTCATACGCATTTTTCAGTACATATATATTTACTATACATCTCATCGGGGTTCCTCTTTTTCTATTCCATGAAATCGA
>JAVCKV010314816.1:0-14104 GCA_032274145.1 Herpochondria borealis
ATTCTACGCTCATCTGAGCAGCTCCACCACTTTGTATCATTGCTGTGGCTGATGCGCGTGCTTCCAATCAGCCTCGAAGCGAGACTGCTCTACTCTAGACATACAGCTGCTGCTCTATTATTATTATTATCACCGCTAGTGACAGCGACACCAACACGGCGTGGCCGGACGAAGAATGCGCGCGCAAGGACTCGGCTATTATTAGACCTGGCGTCTGAAAAAATGAGCCGACACGCGGCGGCGCAATAGTTAATAGTGGACCAACATTCCTGATTCCATTCTGAGCATGTGCTTGAAAATCAATGCGATGCGAATTGATCGATCATACTAGATCAATGAGCGGATACTCAGCAAGACGTTGCAGTATTTCCAACAAACCCTGAAGATCATTGGCTCAACGACTGTGCGTAACCTTCTCACGGCGCATCTAACAGCCAATGAGATTGCAGTATCACATCGAGTCCGAGACGAAGCTCAAATGCGCATTTTTGAGATCGGCTCCAAAATAGCCCATCGAGGTGAGCCCCTTGCTTTGGGGTGGCGCCACGTATCAAGAAAGTTGTTGACAACCCCGACGCATGTGAGGCTCAACAATTTACACGTGGCACCAAACTACGTACTTGTGTAGGCGTCGATCAACCAATGTACCGGCTCTGCAACTCGCCACAGCACAGAAATTCCATCGCACCAGACACCAGCGACCGCTCCTGGGGCTTACAGCCTGTGAGGCTGTTGCAAAAGGTGGCAGAGGTCCTAAAGGTGGAAAAGTCGAAAAATATGACGGAGACGGAGACATCGAACATAACGAAGATGATGCAGGTCCCCAAACCCTGAAGAAAATTTCGAGGAGCGGTCCTGGGTTTATATGACTCCCTAAAGTCAAAACATCTATCACTGTAAGTATCTAATACTGTAAGACAAACATGAAATAGAGGGTACGCACTAACCAGGGGGAGCTAAGCAGGCTTAAACTCGAAGTCAGTAGTCAGAGTACAGAGGGGGGGCTGATCCCATCCAATATACATGCCTCATTGACTACAGCCGGTTACACCAGGGAGTAAACACGTAAACCAGATCTATATCACACGTGTCACGGGCCGCGATCCATCCAACAAGGTTCGAATCACCAGACGAGAAGCACGTACAGTAGCCTGGCAGGCCAATGTATTACACCCTCCTTCTTAGGGTGAGGCGCAACCTCCCATGCACACACGTCAGCTAGAGCGAGCATCTAGTGCGAAAGTCTAAAGAGTCGCGTCAGGTGGAGGGATTTTGATCGCTTGATTCGGCATGTCCCTGGGAGCGTTGAAGCGCCGTGCAGACTTCGCCGCACCGCCTACGAAGTCGAACATCAGAATAGAGTCGTCTCCCTCTTGCCTTTGCAGTTAATCGAGAAAAATAATCGGTTCCTCTCGCCCTTTCAGTCGATTGAGCAAGAGAGTCGGTTCCCCTCGCCTCCGCAGTCGATCTAACCATATAGTCGTTTCCCCTCGTCTTTCCTGCCTTTTGAGTCGTCGATTGACCGATCAGTCTCCCCAGCCGATTCTTTGGCTTTCCAGTCGTTTCCGCTCGTTCTTTCAGTCGAGAGAGAGAGAAGGACCAAGGAGGAACAGATCATTTTGGCTCATTGCGAGAACCCCAGACTATTTTGACTTAGAGGCATGTTAAAAAATAGTGGGCAAAACGCGTCCGGTCCCCAACGCCGACGGGCGCCATGGCGCCGCACGGCGAGCAGGACGTCGCGACGGACTCGCGATACTCATTTTGGCTTCCCGGCCATTCCGGTGGGAAATGCCACGAGGCCATCCAGTCGTAAAGAGGCGGCCGCTTCGACAGATGAGTCGTTGGTCGACTTTGTGTTAGACGTGGCAGGGCCGTCTTTTACCCGGGGTACGAAAGGGTAAAGGAATCCCAGACCGTTTCCCGGGTATATCATATATCAGCTTTGGACTGGGCCGTGGAGGGCGACACGGATTCGGGAGTTGACGTTGGTTTGCCGAGGGGAGGTACTTATTCCGCGGCGATTGCGGCTGGTCAGGACGGCGGAGTCGTGTGGCACCCCCCTCGCCGCTCTAGCCCCGCGCCTTTTCATGGTCGGTCTGCCGGGGACATGGGGTGCCGCGTATATGAGGAGCCGCCGTATCCGCTCCAGGAGTACCTTGAACTTAAGGACCCGGATGATGCCCAGTTCTTGGACGCCGTGCGATTGGTGAACATACGGTCGTACGAACCGACTTAAGAACCACATACGGGATTCAGATACGCATCTGCTCAGTCTTGTTGGACGGAGAGGTGGCAGCACACGGGCGGCCGAATGGCCGCTGGACACCACTCCATGATTGACTCTGTAGTCGTTTTCGATAGCCCGTACATCTGCTGTCGCAAAGAGGTGCTTCTGGCGCTGAAGATAACGCTGTGGTGGGTCTTGCAATGCGGCGAGCCCAATAAGACGGGCAGTGTATTACCCTTCCATCTCCGGTGGGTGTTCCCCGATCGTCTTGAGCGTCTGTATCTACTCAACCGCGAGTATTGGGCTGCCGACCTGTGGACGTAACAGCGGGTGCGCTCTGCGTCTCCAAGGACCAACCGGTCGGTTCGAGTCGTCTCTCCAGGCTGCGCGTATGGGTGGAACCTGATGGAGTACCACCATACGCTCCATCGGGACCGGGACGGCCCATATTGGCCCTTGCCAACAAATTGAACGTCTGAATGGGAAGCCTCGAGGTAGCTAGCCGTTCCGAATGCGTTCGTGGCAGCATACGTAATACGGCTTCATCAGTCTCATGCAGTCGGAAGTCCGGTGAGGTCCGCGTTGGACCTCATCTTCGTGGGTGAGTGGATCCAGAAGTTCGTTCTGTCCCATGTCCAAGCGGCTGCGCAAGGCTTACATGTCTGTGAAGGTCCTGACCAGCGTCACGGTCCCGACTATGCCGGCGTTCTCACCCGGTTGTTTAGTCTCTCAAAGGCTGTCGTTGCGACTCTCGCAGAATTCCACTCGTTCTACTTACTCGAATCGAGCGGGTTCGACCCTGTGATGGGCTTTCTAGCATTTCGAAGGGCTCAGGAGTGTGGTTGGATTGTGCAGTTGGACTGTGCCTTCTATAACTTCGAGAATGGCGAGCCGTTGGATATATCTGAGACGAGTGTCGTCTATCAAGGTAAGGCAAATCAGTTCGAGCCGGTCATTCCGAACTTGTGCGTGACCCATCTGTCGACGAAGGAGGAATGCGAGCAGGGCCTCTTTCTTTTTATGTGCCTGACCTCCGGCCATGTGACGGGGATCCGTAGAGAGCAACCGTGTCCTGAAGCCACTGCGGTCATTGACGAGAAGGGTTACTGGATCGATTCGACGGCTCTTCAGGCTTTGCGAGTCGGGTTGGCTCAGACGCCGTCAGAGAGGTGGGTACCAGTGAAGAAGTCGTTCTCCGCGGCTCAGGAAGCCATTTCGCGTCAAGCCTCTGAATTCCATCGGATGACCGTCTTGGACCCCGACGGGGGCATCGACCGTATCCCATGGGTAGCTCAACAGTCGCATTAGCTGCCTGCACATCCGTTCGGCACCTCGGAATTTGTGAAGGTCGCGGACGAGCCTCCGAATCCTTCTTTGCCTTGTAGTTCGTCGCCTCCAGTGCGTTCATGGCGTCGTCTGACCTGGTGGCCCATGTCCGAATCTGTTGAGTCGATGACGGCTCTATTTGTCAGCTTTCGGTCATTTCTGACGGCGCAATCTGGACATGCGGTGTCTTCGCTTGGGAAAGTCTTAGCAGTCAGTCGCGAACAAGTTGTGCTCGTGGACTCTTTTTGTTCGCAGATTTATTCGGAGGAACTGTCGGGTCGCCATGCCGTCAACGCGCTGCAGGTGGACCGTGCTCAAGCGTCGACTGCTGAGAACTAGGTGACCTTCTTTAATGACTACCTGCGTGCCGCCCAGGCGGACGCCGCCTTGTCTGCAAGTTAACTTGCGTCTACTCAGAGTCGTATCCAGGCTCTTGATTCGCGTGTCTCGGAGGGGCAGGTGTTCTCTGAGGGTATTCGTGATTCGTTCGACCGCGTGTCTAGAGTTTGGGGCTGCTCAGGCAGCTGCCGTGTTGGCTTATCAGACCTTCAAGCGGACGGTGCAAGACCGGAAATATTCATTTCGCGTCCTCGTGAGGAGTTTCAGCTAAGGAGTCCGAGTCGCTAACTCTCCGGTCTGTGGCCCCTTCAGCGCACGAGCGCGAAATTTTGCTCTGCAGAAACGCCTTGAGGAGACCTGTTCCGACCGGTACGGTGCACAGTACCTTTTTCAAGGCTTACAAGAAGAATCAAGCTAGGCTCAGGAGGCGCTAGCCGCGGCGAATCGAAACTAGTCCGGTGCGACTGTCGATTATTTGCGCAACCAGCTACGCACGCTCAGTGCGAGCCTTGCGAGTGCTTATGCTGACCGCGAGCGCGCTGTCCTTGAGGTCACCGCTGCAGATGCCAATCGTCTATCGTCCGGAGTGGCCTTAGGTAAGTTCCGCAGCGAGGTCAGCGCAATCCTCGGGGTCTTACAGCCCTTTTCTCGCGTGCGGCGCAAGGAATTGTCTCCGGAGCTTTGGAAGCCGTGCAAGAGGCCGCTGAAAGTGCGAGGAGCTAACTTGCCCTCTAGTAGTTGTCCCTCTTCGGTCAGGGACAATCGTACTAGTCACGACTTGGATTAGTCGTTGGTGTTCTTAATCGTCTTTGTTGTCTTCTTTTGGAACGTATGCTTGTAGTAATAAAAAATGCCTTGTTTTCTGTCTGGCTAGTATTTCATCTTCGCGGACTGGGGTCAGTTCATCCTCCCCTTTTTAGGCCGACGACCTCGTCGGCTCTTAGCAGCAGTCCTTTTGCCTGTGATGAGTGGGACCGCACCCGCATGTTATGCGGTATGTTTGTGGCTGGTTCCCAGGTTTCATCGGAGGCTTTGTAGCCTCACCATCTGACATTGTAGACTTTGCATGTGGGAATCTGGCGAAACGCTACCAAATGATCAACGACGATTACCTCTCGGTTTCTTATTCGAGGCCGTTGTTGCCGTCTTTGAAGTTGTTCGAGCCGGTACCTGTAATAATCGAAGTCCTTCCTTGGGCTGAGGATTCGACGTAAGCCCTTCCTTCGTAGACAATGTGCCTACCTGTGGCGGTGGATCCGATGCGTTGCCTTCTGAGTCTTTTTCCAGGCGGTCGTGAGGTGGATGGACCTCATGAGCCTGGCTTTCCGACGGGTCGAGATCGTTGCCTGTAAATGCGGATGCGAGAGAGTTTCGAAAGGCTGTAGCTGGGTTGGCATATGGCGGTTGACTGTGGCTTATGTAGGTGGGATAATTGGATTTAAAGTATTGGGGTCCAGAGGTGGAGGAGCCTTCGTGAGGCGGTCGATTGATAGCACGTCTTAGATGTTCCCTTTCAGGACTTTCACCAATTCGCCCATTACTTTCAAGACTTTTTAGGCTGCATAGGTCTTCTTGAAAAGTTTACCCTTCGGCGCATCAGCCATCCTTTGGGCCATGGTTTAACAAAGGGAGGAAGGAGCTTCCAGAAAGACTTCATGGCCCGGTACAATAATGATGAGACTTCTGAACTTAAGGTCATGGTACTTCTTGCATTTAGCCTGGTTTTGTACACTCCGTTGTGTCGCCCTAGTCAAGAGTGCCTTTGTCCGTTCCATGAGACGTAAAAAGGCCTATTCAGGCGTGAGGAATTCTAGCTCAAGGAGTGGGCCTTGCTCGTTGAAAATTATGTCGGGCGGCTGACGTGTGAGAACCAGGCTAAATTGTGTCTCGTGAGTCGTCCTGTGTACCTGATTATTATAGGCGTAAATAAGCGGATGTATGAGTCTGTCCCAGTTGTTGACGTTCTCGGCTATGGAGACGCGCAGGAGGGTCACCAGGGTGATATTATACCTTTTGGTCTGTCCGTTCCCCCGTGGATGGTAGGCTGTCATAGTCACGTGTTTCACGCCTAAAAGGAAACATACGCCTTCGAAAAACCTTGCAACGAATTGTGATCCATTATCGATCAAACACTGAGTCGGCATCCCGTAAGGGATGACCCAGTTCTCCACAAAGGCATTTGAGACTCCAGTAGTCGATGAGAGAGGAGTCACTTGTGCCAATTTGGAGAACCGATCGGTTATGACCAATATGTCTGTTGAGTCTTTTTCCGTCTTGGAAAAGGGACGAAGGAGATCCATGGCAAAAAATTCTAGCGGCTTGATAGCCGGAAATAAGTTCATAGGCATCTGGTTCCGATTCTTCGTGACTCTGGCTTCGGCGCATTTTCGATAGTCCTTCACGGTCTGAAACTTGTCGTTCGCCATCTGTATCCAAAATTACCTGCGTCTTACGGAGCCGCACATTTTGGAGCCAAGAGGGTGTCCGGACAAAAATGAGTAATGCGCCAAAAAGGACTTTGGGCTGAAGAGACTCGGGGACGACCGTTTGGACGGCGCCGTCTAGTGGAGACTCGCGAACGAGGATGCAATTTTCTTGAAGTATGAACACTCTAGAATTCTTTCGAGACTTCTCTTGTTGCTCGGAGAGTAGTTCGTCCATTTCGATGGGTTGTATGTCCGATTGGTCTTTTACGAGGGCGACGACTTCTGGGATGCTGGGATTGCTTTTCGATACGTCTTTGAAGTCGAAAGCCTGACAATCCGTCCATTTTCATCACTCTCATTCCCGTCTTCAGAGTCCTTGGTAATCTCTTGTGCGAGCGCGATGACGGGGATTTCGTCAATAATGTCCTTCTGGTCTAAAACGTCTGTACGAAGTCGAGACATAGCATCCGCCGCTTGTGCTGCGCACGTGATCGATAATTGACTTCGAAGTAGAACTCTTGGAGGCGTAACCTCCAGCGTAGCAGTCTACCAAAGGCATCGGAGAGACTCATAAGCCAGCGGAGGGCGTCATGGTCGGTTCGAATTGTGAACTGACTGCCTTCTAAGTATGGCCTTAAGTTCAAGCCTGCCCAGAAGACTTCTAAAAACTCCTTCTGAGTCGTGTTGTAGTTCTGTTCAGTCTTTGAAAGGGACAGAGGCTAGTATCCTATCGGCTTCGGAGTCTTTTGGTCTTGTTGCTGCTGGAGAAGGACGCAGCCCACTTGTAAATCACACGCATCCGTGCCGATTATGTACGGCTGTACAAGTTTTGGCAGAGCCAGAATGTGCGGTGTGACCAGTCTCGACTTCAAGTCTTCTAACGCCTTAATCTCATTGTCTGTTAAGTCTCCCCACTTCTGTGGGTTTCCCTTCTCAAGCTTGTGAATCAGAGGCTTTGCGAGTCGCTATAAGTTGGGGAAAATTCTTCTATAGACGTTTGACAGTCCCAAAAAGGGCCAGAGTTCTGTCAAGTTACGAGATTGGAGGGCCTTCTCCACGGATTCAGTAGCCCTGGTAGCGACTTCAAGTTTCCCGGGACTGACCACCTGGTCTAAATAGTCGACTGACGCCTTGAAGAAATGCCACTAGTGTAACTTAAGAGTAAGGCCTTAATTGTGCATCAGCTGCAGGACCGTGTAAAAATGATCGAAGTTTTCTTCCGTAGTGATTGAATAGACTATGAAGTCGTATAAATAGACGAGAGATTATTTCCATTTAAGGGAGGCGATAATAACATCCGCTGCGCGCTGGAACTTGCCAGGGGCTTTTTTGAGACCAAAGGGCATTCGCGTGAAGCGGAAGAGACCACTGTGGGATGTGAATACAGTCTTGTCTTTGTAGTCTCTTTCAGCCTTTGGGATCTGCTAGTAGTCTGAGTCTCATTCCAGCGTCGAAAAGACTTTTTCTTCACCTAAAGAGTCTATACATTAGTCCATTCGTGGAATGGGGTATCATTCTGTTACCTTCATGTCTTTCAGTCTGCTGTAGTCAACTCAAAACCTGAATGAGACGTCACGCTTCGAGGAAAAGACTATTAGAGACGATCCTTCCGTGTTGGCTGGTTCGATGGCGCCTTTGTATAACATGGCCTTGATTTATTTGCATTCCGAATCGCGTTGAGTTGGACCCGCGCAATATGGGACCTGATGGACGGGCCGCAAGTTGGGAATAAAGTCAATGTGATGATCCGTCGCTTTGAATTGTACCAAATGGCCGCTCCACATAGACTTATAAGGCTCCAATATACTTTCAATCCTGTCTTGAAGGTCTTCAAACTTGGTGCCCAAGACGACTTTTTCGTACCAATCTTCTTCAGCTGATTCCTTGCGGTTAGCTTGATCAGACCAATTGACTTTCTTAGCCATAATTACGCTCCTTTTTCGTGTCGTCTCATCAGTTTCCCTCCCTTTCTTGGCGGGAAAGCCGGCCTCGGTCCGCAAGGCGTAAATGGATGGGGTATCGGTTGGGACTTCCTGCCTGAGAAAATTCTGGTATAGACAAGGGAATATGCGGCATATATTGGGCCAGGGCCACATGCATATGCTTCGGCACGTGCACGGCCTTGGCCGTAAGGTTGGCTATAAGGCGAACAGGGGGCGGTCTGGATTAATATACATGATGCCGTAAGCTGCGAGAGTCAAGCGCTTGGCCAACGGCTTTTCGAATGGAGTGTTGAATACCAAGCGGGGGAATTTTCAGATGATTATAAGAGGAGTTTGCGACCATGGTTTTAAAAAGTTTCCTTGTGCGACGCGGATAGTCTTGTCGGTTCCGCCGTGGTGGTCCGCCAGTTCTTTAGCTACCGAGGTAAACTCGGGATGCAGGACTTGGGATTCTTTTGGTTCTCCTTGTTATTCAGAGGCCATGATCATGTACGTCTGGTCGATGGCCAAAATTGGCACTGGTTGAGAATCACGAGGGACAATTCATCGTTTTAAGGGGAAAAGTCCCATGAAAAATTTGTCTGTGAAGGGCGTCCCTACCAGGAAAGATGTGACAAAATCTCGGACCACGCCGAAAGGCCCTTGAATTGTAAGTCACCAATCCTCAAGAACAGGCGGATGACTCCAAGAATTTCCCGGGAAGACTTCTTAGCCTATTTGACCACTTTGCTGGTATACGTCTACACAGTAGTCTGCCATTTTTAAGGCACAAACCTGGCGCACACAAGGTTCATGGTTGCCCCAGTGTCGACTAGAAGAGGCTTAACCAGCATTTTCTCGGTTGTCAACCCGATGCTGTCCGCAACTTTGTAGTTTTTAGCCGTCAAGGTACATTCGTCGTCATCCGCCTCGAGAGGCACTTAGACTGAATAGTCGTGGTACGACTGTGTCTTATTATTCGATGGTAATTGGGGTGAAGATTCAGTAGTCGTTATGGCCGGCGCCTCTCGTAACGGGGTGAGATTGATGACCGTGACTTCGTAGACTTCAGAGGTGCGAGTGATAGCTCATGCAGCTTGGAGTTGGGACTCAGGTCGGGGGGCGCGGAGGAGGTAGAGTCCCTTCAGGCTCCGCGTCTAGTTTCCAGCCTGGTTTGAAGTCTCATGTGTCTGCGTAGCCGAGGCGCCTCCTTGTGTCGAACTTTTTGGTCTGCTGTAGCCTTGGCCTCGTTTTTTTGGCCCAGGGTCCATTTCGCGATGCCGTTTCGCAATGCGCTGAAATTCGCCTCCCGGACTTTTAGAAAGTCTTCGGTGTTGTCGGCTATTAAGTACTTGCATTTCGGGGTCGAATGATCTTTGCCTAATCATACTCTGCAGGTGTGGTATTTTCCAGGTTGACCTGCACGGGGGCTTGCCACATCGGCTGCTAAGACTTCTTTGAACGAATCAGCGACTGTAATGGACGGATGATGCTGTGAAGACGCGACTTGAAATGTGCGATCTGCTGAATGCTTCTTGTCGTTCTTTTCGCTTTTCTTTCTGCATTGTGAGCCTTTGTTACGCCCTCGCCTGTTATGAGTCGATGAGCCGTGGTCTTGACCAGGTGACTTGTGTCTCTTTGATTCTGTTATATTCTTTGTACCGGTAGAGGTAGGCTGCATGTCTTCGACGTTTTCGGCGTAGCGGGCGAGTTCGTCCAAGGATTGATCAGGGTATTGCGACAAGTGACTCCTGAAATAGCCTAGGATCTTAAGACGCAGGCCGTTTAAAAAGACTCCCGTAGGAATCTCTTCTGGGAAAACGTCGCCGGTACTCTCCGCCTTATTAGATAGTTTTTGAGCGTAAGTTACGGCGTTCATGTCGTTCGGATTTTTGCAGTCAGTCACAGTCGCGTGAGCCTTCGAGAGTATCTCGTCGGTCGCATATTTCGTCAGCAAGAGTTGGGCAACGCCTGCCTAAGTCGACAACTTGTGTCTTTTTTTTCCTTGCGGACTTCTCTTTAGGTTTGGCCCGTTGACTTCAAAGCCGTGTGCATTGCGCGCTTCGGGGCACCCTTGAGGTAGTACTGGAAAATCTGAGTAGCCGTAGCTTCAGTGATAGAAGTCGTGTCGCAAGCCTCCATAAAAGTCTTCAAGAAGTTTATTACAGCCACGGGGTCGGATCCGTCGAAGTTTAAGCCTTGCATGTTGACTTCCGCCCGTTTGCGGTATTTAGGGATTTTAGAAGACTCTTTTCCTCCATAGTCGGTCGAACGATCTCGTAGGAGAAAGGTTCTGTAATCCCCCGCCGACTTGAAGAGACCGTTAACAGGCTTTAGAGGTGTGAATTGATCTTCATTCTCCATCTCAGTAGCCTTATTATTCGCTTTCTTCAGTAATTTCCTTTCTTTGCGAGCCATTCTATTGGCTTTCCTCCCCTTAGTCCTTGTTGCAGTCGATTTGGCTTCTGATTTTCTGTCACTTTGAGAAGAAGTTGCAGACGATAACGACGAATTAGAAGACCGAGACGACTTTTTAGACTTGTTGTTGCTTTAGTAATTTGACGACGACGACGACGGGGCGTAAAAAGAGGATGAAGAGGAATCAGTGTTCTTTTTTTTCCACTTCTTCGACTTACTCCTGGAGGAACTCTCCGAGGATCTTTCGTCCAGCGGGCTTTTTGGGCCGCCGCGACGAGGTTGGTCTTACTAAGGCGGGTTAGGATACATACCTGAATGCCACTGATGAACTTTTGCCTATTCCTGAGTCTGAAGAGTTGATTCCTTGAGTAGGATATTCCTGACTACTTGAGGCATTGCGTCGCGTATGAATTCGCCCATTCTGTCTTGAAAACGACTGTCGAGACCGTCTGTCGCCTCGGGACGGATCAGAAGACTGGTGACGATGTTCATGAAAATATCTGGCTCGTCTATGTACTCATTGAAGGTGGCTGCGAATAGACTGTATAGTTTATTGCGAAAGGTGGGGCCGTTGAGGTACTCGCGCAATTGGTGAGTAGCACCCTCGACCGTCACGGCCACATATTTTTGCACCAGCTCGGCTACGTGGTCGTGCGCCTTCTGCTCGACTGTAGCCTGCGACTGGGATGACGAAATTTTCATATGCGTAGCCTGTGAAGACGAGATTCCGGTGTCCGCCCCTTCGTGTCTATCGGGGTGACGGGCAGGGATTCGGCAGGTGGCTGATAAGACGTCTGCGAGATTTTCCATGTCGCCGGAGGTGAGGGAACGAAGCTCTGTAGCCAGGTTGCGCATGACTTCGACTTTTGAGGCTTTGAATCCTTGCGTCGTCGGTGGGATGGGGTTTTCGCGTCCACCTTGTCCGTTTGTTCCGAAGAATGGCTAGGCTGCGGCCCAAATTGGACTCTCGTCTGAGAGGCCCTGTTTGGTTGAGACGACGTATGGTGATGCTGCGTTCCCGGGGGTACTGAGAAATTGTTGGCAGCCGATAGTTACAGGGTAGTATCATTGGTTCGAATGATTGGAATGGGTAGGAAAGTCTGCGGAAGAGTCTGGGTGGCCACGCCGACTCGGGTCGGCGTAACGACTTCAGTAGACTGTGGGGTTGCGGCGGTCAATATGGCCTCGGCTTTTTGACCCGCCGGGCATACCGCTCCCCGGGGCGGCGGCTGTGCCGCCCGGATGAGTTCCTCGGGGTTCTTAAGTGGAGTCACAATGGACTGAACCGTCGACCGTGTCGGTCGGGGTGGGCAAGGAGCGCTCGGAGCTTGACTTGAAGACATTTCGAAGATCCCAATTTGACTGATCAGACTTCTTCAGGCTTGAGATTTTTTGAGTCCTTTTGCAGCGGTCGGTAGAAGAACGTGAGTTACGTCCTTCTAGGTCGGGAGACCAAGTGTGGTAAAGTGGCTGACGGAGTCGTGCGGTTGAATGTAGAGGACGCCTTTTTTGGTCTAGATAGCACACTCGGGGTAACTCGAGGGACTGGGGTGGGATTTAGATCCGGGAAGATCGGATGCCCCCCAACCCAGAAGGGTCGAGGAGCGGTCCTCGGTTTATATGACTCTCTGAAGTCAAAACATCTATCACTGTAAGTATCTATTACTGTAAGAAAAACATGAAATAGAGGGAACGCACTAACCAGGGGGAGCTAAGCTGGCTTAAACTCGAAGTCAGTAGTCAGGGTACAGAGGGGGAGCTGATCCCATCCACTGTACATACCTCGTGTAGTACAGCCAGTTACACCAGGGAGTACACACGTAAACCAGATCTATTTCACACATATAACAGGCCGCGATCCATCCAAAAAGGTTCGACTTACCAGCCGTACGGGAGCCCGGCAGGCGACTTTATTACACATAGATCGACATCCGCCGGTTGTTCGGTTGGATGTAGACCTTCCAGGGCATCATAAGTTGTATTCGAACTGGAATACAAGGCGGATGCAATTAATCCAGCCAAAAATCGAACAAAGCTGCTGCAGTGGTTTGAAACAAACATGTAATTCCCAAACGCCAGTCACCTGACAAATGTGGAATTCGCCAAATGTTTCACATGTAAAAAGGGTAAGTGGAAGCCTAGGGAAAAGTTAAGAATGTCCCGGGCACAGGGTGTGGCACTCGAATCAGATTCTCCACGGCATGCAAACTGTGACTTCAGCCGTGAAAAGCCGCTGGTGGTAAGTCGGATCGACAAGGTGAGTCCGCGGGAAGTTGAATGCTTCTACCTTCGCACTGTCGCGCAAAGTTTGCAGCACTAATGTGCATGAGTTCAAGAAAAACCCCACGCCATATCCACAGAAAAATCGAACAATTGCAACGAAGCGTGGTAAAGGTCCCTCTTTCGAGATGGCTCCACCGCATGGTAACACTGGTCGCTGAAATAGATGTTGTGCAGTACGATCGGTCAGAATGCACTAGTATGGTTAACCGTTTTGCACAAGAACGATTCAGTCATCGTGCATTCAAGATCGATTTTACATCGCTGTACCGTTCTACGGTACAGACGTAATATCTGTCCAATTATAGCGTAAATTCGGTGATTTAAGCTGACAGAAAGGCGAAACCGATGGCAAATCAGCGATTTTCAATACGAAATTACTGATTATATAACTGGAAATGAGTCATTTCAATGCACATTCGGTGTGCACTATAACGAATTACCATGAAACAACTTGTGTGTGGTATAATTGGCGTAACGAAATCGGTTAGTTAATGTACTGTAGAGCAATTGGATACCGAGACTAGTGTGACATGTCGTGGTCCGTAACGAACACGTATACCGGTACCGTACGTAACTAAAAACTAAAGATATATAGTATGGTACGTAACTACACAGTTACATACGGGTATATATGTACGTAAGTGTATAGTTCCGTAACTATATATAATTACGGAACGTAAAAGTTACGTACGTGTTATATGTCCGAAACATTGAAGTTCCGTACGTATATATCATTATATTTCTGTCAAGTTCCGTAATATTTATGTTTCGTAACTTCATAGTTACGGAAACATATGCACGTAACTATTAAATTACGTGCTTATATAAAGATACGTAACAAATTTCCGTAACATACCTATGGGACAGTTACGTACGGCGTATACATTGCGACAGCTGTACACGTGGCGCTGGGTGGCATTGCGTTTGCTCATAAATTTATTGTACAGTACAATGAATGAAAGTACGCTACAATACAGAAATTAAAGATTGGAACGCTGTACGGTACAGCTATTTCTGGGTTGTGCACACAGGCTATGTGCATCACCCATAAATTTGTGTACCGTACAGCTCGCAACAGTGGCTAATAGTATGTACCTGCCATCATGAACGTAGTATATCTTCATCCCATGTGCGGGGGATCCCCCTGACATCGTGTCCAT
>JAVCKV010314927.1:0-14101 GCA_032274145.1 Herpochondria borealis
GGAGCCATGGTTGGGTCGACTGGAGGAGCGGTTGGAGGATCGACTGGTGGAGGAGTTGGCGGAACCATGACAGCAGGTACACCACAATCACAAATAGTGTTGATGATTCCAGGCAGGAAACCACACTCAACGAGTGGAATAACGCCACCGAGTCCCGATGACTCAAGTAGGCCACAAGGAACAGGTGGTTGGCCTGCAAATTCAAAAATTGCATCAGCGTTCTGCACACAAGTACCTTCTGCGCAAACATTGCATCCGCCATCAGGAACCATAGGACACTCCTGTGCAACGATCGCAGCAATAGCTGTAGTAGCAATAAGAAGACGCATCATGGTTGTTCAGTTGTTGTTGATTGTGAGAGATCCAAAGTGGGGAAGTGCGTCGATCTTGCAAGATTGCGCCAGATCGGGACCAGACTGTGGTATGTATCGGAGAAGTGTGTGTCGTATCGCAAGTCACGATGCCACCGAGGCACATAGTGAACGGTCAACATTTCTCACTTTTGTACAAGTACTCTACATATTTTGTAGTACAACTACTACGGGACCGTCTGCACGAAGGTACGAAAACGGGCAAAACACCTAACAAGAGCCACGTCTGCGACGACAGCGGATAAACGTCGCCTTTCGGGACTCTTGAATCTTGCGGATTTGGCGCTCCACAAGATCTAGTCACACACAGTCTTCAGTAGGAGTCTACAGACTTCTGAAAATTCAACGGGAGACAAACTAAATGTTAACCTACAACTCTGTATGTATCAATCGGATTTGTACTGGATTTGTCTTATTCTGAGTCTTGGTTGGCTGTTTCAAACCGTTATAGTCATAAAGCCCTTTGGTCGCTATTAGCTTCGAGCCGGCCGAGCAGATCCATCGACAAGTTTACGTTGCATGCTCACGTGGAGATATTCTGCAAGTTGAAATGTACTGACCTATTGCTGTTGGTGTTTTGTTGAGAGTATCATAGGCAAAGGCAATACCGGTAGTAGGCATATCACAAGATGTACTATTATTGCCCTACTGCAATCTATTACCCCCTTCTTTTCTTTGAGCAGTGTGCAGTGTTGTTGGCCCTTGCCTCCTCTCTAATGATGCTTCGGTGGTTGTTAACCTGCAAATATACCAGGTTATATTGTATCAGATCTACAATCTAGTACTGGAGTACATCCTACCAAAACCCAGGCATTCTTTCAGAATTCTTGCCCTAGTACTACTTGAAAACTCACTTGTACTTGCCATGGTATTACTGTTGCACAATGCTATTGTCCTGTTACATCATGTTGTTAACTATTTTGGCAGTGACGGTAGTTCTGCAGCGTATGAGCCCACAATCAGCTTGTTGTTCAACTAGATTGCCCACTGAACTTATGGCGAGCCTCACGTGTACATGTACAAGTGCCACTCAGGATTTTCCAACCAGTTAGATAGCTAGATGGCAAATCAGAGTGTTGTGATACAGTGCCAGGTAGTCGTAGCTTGTCCGCTCACATAATGTATGTACTGCCACACCAACATGTGGTGGTGATACTAGCCTACTTCCTGTGCTATTCCTAGCATTGTCTGACAAAGACAAGAGTGCACAGCAGAAGGAAGATCAAGCTGATGATCTGGTTCAATGCTGACTCTTTAGAGAGAGGTTAGCTCATAGATCTTTAACAAATCAGAGTGATTCGAAGCCTTGCAACAAGGCTCCAAGCAGCGGGTAGAATGCCTGGTCAAAGGACTATGCTGGTACATTTCTACACATGACTACATACACTGATCAGGCATTCACGGCTCTATGATTCAGGGTGCCTCTAGGGACAGTTTGTTGCTTGGTGCTATATGATGCTGCTTTTTGTGGTCAGGTTATTATCTTAAATCCATTCATTGACTCTAGTTGGGAGAGGTGGGTGCTGCTTGATTCATTCCTCCTAGTAGGTGTGCTGTGTATGCTGCTCCTGTTGCTTTGTAGAGCAGGGTGAGGTTGTGCTCACGGATTGTGCTGGTATCATGCTGCTGCCGGATGAGTTTGGCTGGTATTTGTGATACTATCTTGTATGAATTCGTATCTCTATGAATCATTGAGATTTTCTAGTTGTGTCAGGGGTTGGTTAGATACTATACAAGCCTGACAGGCCCTTGAGAAATGCAGTGCAATCCAGATCTTCTATGTATCATGGATGGAAAGATGAGAATTGTATCAGTGCTAGTACTACAAGTTAGAACCCCATAGCTCCATGAGTAGGAGAAAAGCACCCTTGAAAATGGGGAGCTTTCACATTGATAGCTTTGTACTGTGGTAGGCATATGTCTTTGAAGACCGACCTCTCCTTTGTTGGATGTAGAAAGGCATAATACATCATGCCCAGCACACCAGTCAAGCAGCATATATAATTAGACTTGTCTACCAACAGACATATTTGACTGTCATATCCCAATAGACTGAGTGTTAGACCTCTTGGTGTGACCCATCAAACCTCAAGAACTATGAATGTAGAATGTAGGGACCTCTTGGGAGTTACAAATTGGACATTCTCAAGCTGACAGAACGATCTTCTACTATGCTCAGTTATAGACTATTGGAATGACTCTTCAAAATATTGGCTACTATATTAGTGTATGTGGCAACAACCTATAAAGTGTGCAAGTGAAGCATTTGAGAGGGTGATTGCACTCGAGTTGCTCAGCCAAAATATGAAGAACAACTCAGAACATGCGACATCTCTGAAGAGGCAGATGGTTGAAGGCAATTGAAGCAGATAGCACCTGTTACAACAAGAAGTCCTACAAGAAGATATGACCTCAATACAAAACTGAAAACAGATGGAAGAGGTCAGAAGATGGTGACAGAGAGGGAAAGAGAAAGTGTGCTATGTTCCAAGTTTGTTATGGCCATAGTCTAAGAATCAGCCCAGCAACTACAGCTCCACCACCAAGCAAAGCTTCTGCAGCTCCAAATTAGTACAAAAGCTCCTACCGATGATGGGACACAATCTCAGTTACCACAACACCTGTCTTTCCGTCTGATTAGAAACGAGGTACAATAAGTGTACGCGTGAGCGCCTGAGCGCGTACACTTTAAGCCCATTCCACAAGGAAGATGTCCAGATGAAATACAGGGTGGTGACTGCTTCCTTCACCGTGTGGTAGCCAACATTTTTGGTAAGATGATAGAAACAACTCGCATAACAGTCAAACATGAAGAGCTGCATAAATGAGGCATTTGGTGACTTGACTCTGATTGGGATCCGGTCATGGTATTGCGGCTTGACTGGTGGCGCCAGGATTATCATCGTCATCATCATCTCCAACCAATCCAATATAGTGCTTGGCATTTCCAGAGCCATTGACTCCTATAGCTGGGAGAGGTGGGGCGCTGTTGGATGCATTCCACCTAGAGTAGGTGCGCTGACAGCGGTTACTTGCAGAGCGCTGCGTCAGGGGTTTCGTTGTTGCGCCGTCAGGGGTTTCGTTGTTGTGCTCACTGTAGTGCTCGTGTCGCGCTGCTGCTGGATGAGTTCGGCTCGTCTTTGTCATTTTATCTTCTACGTACACGTGTATTAGATGAATCGAGATTTCCTAGAGTCTAGTCGTGTCGCCTCCCGGTTCGATGGCTAGGGACAGTTTGATCGTTGGTGGGCTATCGTACACGATGCTTTTGCGTGTATTGAATGGTGTGTGGTGTGAAGGTTATTCTGCTTGAAATGATGTCCATAAAGTCATTGGCTAGAATGGGACGCTGGATGCCAAGGAGCGCCTAGCTACTTGCTTGTTGCTTGCGGAACTCACTGCGGCTTCAAGGTTCATTGTGCCTAGGGGTGCACTAGCTACTAAGAAGAACAGGTAGCTATTGGGTGGGGATCGTGTCGCGCTGGTGCTAGTGACTTAACTCCCCCCATTTGTCGTACTACACATGCATGTACCTGTATGGCATAGCTTGAGATTTCCTAGTCGTGTCGCTGCCGGTTCATACTGTAGATGGGACTGCAAGGGGCCCTTGAGAAACGCAGCAATCCAGATCTATGTATAATGCCAAGGCTCTGCCAGTAGGAGAAGAGCAGACCCTTGAAAATGGGGAACTTTCAAGTTGAGAGCTACTATTGCAGGCATATGTCTTCGAAGACCGACCTCTCGGTTGGATGTAGAAGCTCATGTAGCAGCACACATCATCATGCGGTCATCGAGATTTCCTAGTCTGGTTCGATAGCAAAGGCGATCCCAGGCCCTTCTTGCGAAACCCAGTTATGGCATCTAGATCTCTAGCCTGTCGGTCAGTGGTGTATGGATGAAGAGATGGGTATCAACCAGACTTTTCACTATTGGCTGGCGTATGTCTACAAAGACCGACCTCTCGGTTGGATGTATCATGGCACCCAGCTACTAGAATATAAATTTCATTAAAGTATTATTAGCAGCAGCACCCACACCAGTCAAGCAACCATTATGTCTTAGAGAAGACTACGCCAATGGACCTCTTGGTGTGACCCATGAAAGTCGGAAGAGTGTACAGAGCGGAACGATCCTGTAGTATAGCCACATACAACGCAGCTAGCAGAAGCACACCGGCCAAGCAATCATACTTAGTACCCAGGTGCTGGACCTCTTGGCGTGACCCATCAAGTCGGAAGAGAATATGGAAGCAATCATGTAGCCACATACAAGGCAGCTAGCTAGCATAGCAGTAAGTACAGAACACTCCATGTCAGCCACCCGTGAAGCAAACATGTGTATAAGTAGGCTATGCCAATAGTCAGGGCGTTGGACCTCTTGGTGTGACCCCCCCCATCAAGTCGGAAGAGAGGCACGGTAGCCACATAAAAGACTATGAATATCTAGGGACCTCTTGTTACGAATTGACACTGAGAAAGATCTTCTATGCTGAGTTATAGACTATTTAGACTTACTCTTTCAAATAGCTCTCTACTAGGGTAGTAGTAGTGTATGTGACAACAACCTATATTATTATGTGTGCGTGGAATCAATTTTTTCTAACATGTATTACTCTTGGAGGGAGGGGTAGGGAGTATCTTTCGCGTTTACTGTCCACGACGAGCACCTTGAGTAGGGGTCAATCGGCGCTTCATGGCCATGCTCATACCATCTCCGCTGTCACCACCCATGCCCATACCCATGTCCTTCATACCCATGCCCATCTTTCCAGAAGCAACTGGAGGAGGCAACAGAGTAGTAGGAGTAGGTTGTGGGGTCAGGATAAAGATTGGGAATGGAGTTGGAGCGATTGGAGCTGGGTCAACAGGAGCTGCGGTAGGTGGTTCAACAGGAGCTGCGGTAGGTGGTTCAACAGGAGAATCGGTAGGTGGGGCAACAGGAGCAGCGGTCACGTCAGCAGGATTGTTACATCCGCAAGGTCCAATCTGTGCAAGAGTTGACAAAATACCACACTCAGCCAATGGAATGCTACCGTCAAGTCCAGCCTGTTGAAGATTGCCACATGCGACGATGGGCTGGCCAGGGAAATCGAACAAGGCATCCTCGTTTTGGACACATGCGCCCTCTCCACAGACAGAGCATCCGCCATCAGGAATAGGAGGACAGTCTCCTGGTGGAGCTGGGGCGTCAGTAGGTGGCTCAACGGGAGCAGCGGTTGGCTCAACTGGCGCAGGAGTAGGCGCAACTGGGGCTTCAGTAGGTGGGTTAGTACCGCACTCGCAAATACCAATCAAGCCAGGCAGGAACGGGCACTGAGTAAGAGGGATTCCTCCAGTAAGTCCAGCAGCCTCAAGGGTGCCACAAGGAGCCGACGGCTGGCCAGGGAAAGAGAAGACGGCGTCAGGGGCGGTAACGCACATTCCTTCTCCGCAAACGGAACATCCCTCACCCTCAACAGGCACAGGGCATCCCTGTGCGTTGGTGTGGGCCACAAGGGCGGCAAGGATAACAGCTTTGAACATCATCTTGAAATACTGGTAATATTATGCTAATTTGAACTAATGTGAGCCCTTCGTTTTCAGAGTGCCGATTTCTGACCCATCCATGCAATTCATGACCTTGGAATTTTGGCAAACCCGAGGACGCCGTCTGAGATATAGGCGACAAAATAATGATACAGAAAAATATATATTCATCCTTGTAGATAGTATATTAGAGCTCTTGCCGCATTCCTGCCCATCGAATTCACCCGACTCAACGGTTCCCAAATTCAAAATCCATACTACTTCTCTAAGTAATCCAGTAGACGTACGATTCCTTAGACGGTACCGACTGACACTAAGACGGTCATTTAGCACGTCACAAAGAGGTCGGAGTAGGCCTCTCGTGCGAACTTTGTACCACACAAATGCGAACTACATATGACAAAAATGCGTAGGGCTTACTCAACCAGCACAAATTTGATACGATCGTCCACGAGGTCTGTCGTATCTATTTTCGTGACCACTCTAAACTTGTTCTTTGAATCGTTTGAGGCTCCTATCCGGCAATAGAAGAAGGATCCGGTGGCCAATTTCCATCGAAATTAAAGATTTGGCGGTCCTGATGCATTGGCTGTTGGGCCTCTACATGTGGCTTGGTGGCCAGGGTTAATGACCTGCTGTATTTTGGTGCCAACATGCGTTTCGGTCACCAGCAGTGCTCTCCGAAGATTTGGTGGACGAAGAACCTACCAAAGCATTTTTCAATCTCTTTCACCTATACAAGAGTTAAGATTTGGCGAAGTAGTTCGGTAGTTGAGTAGTCTATCCACCTAAAGGGAAAGGTTATGACCCACTGTGTCGCAGGTAGGTCGCCCCAACGCAATGCTGTCACAAATTCGGAGGTAGAGGTACGGTGGTGTCTCTCGTGCTTCGATCTTGCTTCTATTCATTCCGGCTGTCTCTGGGGGGGCATCTAGTCAAACTTGATCAGCCAGGAGACCGTCTTGGTAAGATACGTGGCCTTCTATATATAGTAGCCTCTGTCCAATGCCTGTATGCAGCACTCACTCTTGGTCAGAGGAAGGGTAACTCCCAACCATTTTCTCAACGCTTATCCCATGCTCGACTCCGCGATGACGGGCCATTTTTCAGGCTGTACCACTAACAACTCGTACAGCCACGGAAGCTGCTTGTCCGGTTTGCAATACATGTACGGCACAAATTACAGTATGATATATGCCTCCTGTGCAGGATCTGTTTGTATACTTGTAGACCGGGTCTACATGTAGACAGAAGTTACACTGTAATGTAAATGAACATAGCGACTCTCTCTGTCTCTCTCTAGGCTACCTGTTAGACACAGGTTATAATTATGTAAACGAACACAGCCGCGAGTCTTGCTTCTCTATTGGGCTTCGCTGAAACCGTACAATCAAGAACAGTATTATGTGCCATCACATACATCTCGAAGGCTTTCTCGTTTATGGTTTAGTAGCCGCGAACCTTTTCATCGTGTCGATCTTCATTTCCTAGCTTGGTCCCCAGCCGACGAAGTTTGCCGGCCATGCTCATACCTCCGTCACTGCTATCCTTCGTCATCATTTTACCCATGCCCATACCGCTCATTCCCATACCGCCAGCACCTCCTCCTCCACCCGGAGCGTCTGCCGTAGGTGTAGGTCTAGGAGTAAAGACGGTGATTGGAAAGGGCGTTGGAGGTACAGGAATGCCTTGTGCTGGAGCTGGCGTCGGAGGGGCGACACCAGGAACGCCACAGTCGCAAACACCAGTGACGGTAGGCAAGAAAGGGCATTGATCAAGAGGAATGGAACCGCTGATTCCAGCAGATTCAAGAAGACCACAAGGAACGGTTGGTTGGTCAGGGAACTCGAAAATCGCGTCAGGGCTCTGAACACAAGTACCTTCTGGGCAAACGTTGCATCCTGTTGGTGAGATCGCTGGGCAGCCACCATCACCACCACCGGTTGGCATTGGAGGATCGGTCGCAGGTGGGACTGGAACTGGAGCATCAGTTGCAGGAGGAACTGGAACTGGAGCATCGGTCATAGGTGGCTCTGGGACAGGAACCGGAGCAGGCGTGGCTGGAGCAGGCGTATCTGGAGCATCGGTTGGAGGATCAACTGGAGGAGCAGTTGGTGGAACCATGACAGCAGGTACACCACAATCACAAATAGTGTTGATGATTCCAGGCAGGAAACCACACTCAGTGAGTGGAATAATGCCACCGAATCCCGATGACTCAAGTAGGCCACAAGGAACAGCTGGTTGGCCTGCGAATTCAAAAATTGCATCAGGGTCCTGCACACAAGTACCTTCTGCGCAAACATTGCATCCGCCATCAGGAACCATAGGACAACCTTCAGCAGCTGGGGGCTCTGGCGCATCTGTCGGAGCTGGCATAGGAGCATCGGTTGGAGCCGGAACTGGAGCATCAGTCTGAGTATTCAAGGACGGTACACCACATTCACAAACACCGACGACTCCTGGCAGGAAAGGGCACTGATCGAGTGGGATCAGCCCGTCGAATCCTGCTCCCTGGAGGATGCCACAAGGGGTGTTTGGCTGGTTTGGGAATACGAAAACAGCATCAGGTGCTTGCACACATCCACCATTGCCACAGATATTGCATCCAGTATCAGGAACGGAAGGACACTGCGCAGTGACAGCAGCAACCAAGATCGAAGAAGCAGCGAAGAGCCTGAAAATCATTGTGGGTTCTAGTGTTGACAGAAATGGATATTGTGATACCAACTCTTCGACTAGAGATTAGTTTACCAACGCATGGATCCAACCGACCGTTGGATCGGATTACGTGGTAGTATCCGATTTAACCATGGCGCACATTGACATCATAGCTAGAGATCGGCGTTTCGCTGAATAATACAGAACGCCAATTGCAGCCGTTGAGTACAGCTTTTGATACTAGATCAAAATGTGACATCATTTCTTTGGTGACAAAGTCCAAAATGTGTTGGGGCTATTGCATACAATTATCTGGACGGTCACGCTTGCCCGTAAAAGGTGAGTACTTCCATGCATTCTTCCCCCTCCCAAGAATCAACTAATTTAGTAAACTAGGGTAGGAGGATCCTGCTAGTGCCATTCCAGAATGAGGATATGATTAGTAGGAGTATGGTGTTGTGTAGGCATGGCGAGGCTTAAAGTGAAGAGAAGGTTTTGCTAAGTCGTTGAACAGATTTTTACCAGTGACCACCATATGCGCGAAAAACACTTGAGGAGATTTTCCACAACCTCCTAAAACTACTGGCCACGTCAGCCTCCAGACGCGGCTTATGCATTGCAAGCTATGTAGGCTAGTGCCACCACAGGCAAATGCGTTAACTTTATAGAGTGTATAATAATCAATTTTGCTACCTGGAAAGTATTTGACTAGTGCTGTGCATGCATACTGTTTGTAGCAACCGCTGGTCACACCCAGAAAGATGAGCATCCCCTCATTCTCAGGAGTCAATTGCCCACCAAGTTTTGAATTGACAGGAGTCACAAACTGAACAGGTGTGCTCTGATGGCACAGATGATGAGCTGGAACACACAGATACATTTATGCAAGCTGTGCTAGAATTGGATACAAGCTTTAGTGGAGACCTTACATCTAGTAGATTTAGGCTTACAACGGGTCTTTGTCGATGATGTGTGTTCACCTCGAGCTAAAGAGAAAAAGGAAGGAAAGAGCTCGTGATCAAAGCCCATACAAGAGATTCTTCAAGGTATTGCTGTGACTCCTCTACACTAGAGAGATAGTCTAGCTAGTCTCTAGCTCTAGAGTAGCTATAGAGTCTAACTAGTTAGAGTAGCTAGAGTCTAGCTGGATATACATGATTGCATGTTCTAATCATTGTAATAACGGTGTGTACAAAAATATACTCTACGTACAGTAACCCGCTGGGTGCATGTAGTCTGCTCTCTAGAGTTAGGAGAGTAGTAGAGTAGATGCTACTAGGTGCACTACGTGATGTTTCCGTTGAGTTTGTGGCTTGGGGTTCCTAAATGATTTACTCAAAGCCCCTGGATATGAGATGTGGTGACCCACAACAGATTCACATGAATTTGGCTAGAATACAGTGTGCTGCTAGCCTGTCGCCGTTTTCTACTCTAGACATTTGACGCTCAAAGTTGTTGCATACTATGCTGAAGAACATGTTGGTGAGTGGGTTACAAAACAACATGCATGCTTTTAGTTGCATCCAAGTAGGTATAAGGCCTCACGAGTTCTTCTAGCAATGACGCAAAATAGGCATAAGGATGGGCTCGCACAAACAATGATGTTCACGCTTTATTGCTTCGCTGTGCCTGCTAGAACACGTGGGCCCATCGAAACCTCCAAAGAGAACCATGAATACTGGCAGTACTAGCTGTGTTATTGGTATCCCTAAGTTCAACAAGACTTCTGGTGAGTACAAAATCCACTGTCTATACTGTAGATAGGCAGCGCATGTGCAGATGGTACAACCTAGAATAGCTACTCATGCAGATTGGCGCCAAGACTAATGACTACACACACAACAAGTCAGCCACGCACATAACCATTCTCCACATCGCTGCTAGTGGAACAACATTTGGTCGATTGCTCCAAAATGATTACCTACCAAACCAAGGAGAGCCACAGTGTGTGGTGTCATAGATGTAGGAAATGATACCTCCAAATCAAACTAGAAATCATTGACAGGACTACAACTATGTGGTCCACATACTACATCTTGCTACGATACTCTTGGAGCAGATATGAGTTGCGATAATAATGGAGGAGTCCGGCTGTGTGCTCAGCAGTCTAGCTCTATTGCTGCTTGACATGCAAATATGGAACAATGCATGCTAGTTTTGCATAGGCACCTCATTTGTAATACATATCTTGACAGTATGTAGTCTACACACTTGTATCACAGGAGCAATGAGACCTACACCATCTACAACTTACGCCAACCCACTCGCGCACTAGTTTTGCTTTCAATGCTGTTACTGAGCTACTAGCACCGTCTGCAGCTAAATCCTTCGAGAGAACATTGCGATGCATTTAGCTGTCATTATGCTAAGCGTGATGACGGCCTAAAAATCATTCATTTTTAAGGCCGTCATCATCAATAAACATTAGCATACAAATTTAAAGAGTATGATGTCCTTTAAAATGAACTGCCACAGACAACGACCCCTTACAACCAGTAGATTAAGATACTGTAGACCATGGTTTGTACTGTAGCTGCAGAATATGGCATTGTCTAATACTTAATCCTTACCACAATTTCAGTAATAAGAGCAAAATTTGTCTGGGGAAACCCTGTTGTCTCCGAAACACAACCCCCCACCATCTCTTGACACCCTTCCACTTGCTCCCCACCCATACAAGACTATGATCAGGGTGAATCCATTGTCTTGCTTTGAAAACAAACAAGTTCTCTTCAATGTTTTCTTCATGGTCCACTGATCTCCTAGCTCCACGCCTTTTACTGAATTTCTACACACGGCACCATGGTATCAATTGTACAGAGCAGGCATTCTCAACCAATGATGCTCACCATGACCCTCCCCTCTTCCGCTTTTGGCTGCTACAAACATCTCTGTGGTAGTTTCCACTTGCCTCAACTTTCATATGCATCAGCCATGCTGCCTCGATGCATCTCTGTCTGTCTCAACTGGTATCCTAGTTGAATCTCACGCTGATCATGTCCCCCCTCAATATTCTGTCACCCTGGCACTCATTCATGCTGCTATCTTGATGCATCTCTCTGTCTGTCACACCTGGTATCTTATCTTCACCATCCCATCAACTTCTACAGAGGCATTCTCAACCGATGATACTCAACATGGTCCTCCCCCTCTTCTGCTTTTGGCTGCTACAAAACCCCTGTGGTACACATAGCTCCACGTGCCCTTCAAGAATTTCTCAGGATTATAGCTGTACATCTCAGTATTATGACATGCATAGGGAATCTAAAGTAGTTTTGGACTAGAGTTTGATTAGCCAAAACATAGTAACTAGCCAGAAAGCGCAGGCTTCAGTTTGAAAGGAGGGATTGTGTGCAGTGGTGGGAGGAGTAAACTATAGCTGGGGCCCCCAAATCAATCATGGCAGCAAGTTGGCCCACTATTGCGCACACCAAAATTACATGTGTTGTAACCTCACCAGCTGTTGATCCACTAATACATAGTGGAGGCACATACTAATGCATACCTAGATGCTCATTTTTGTCTGTGTTTCAAGAATAACAATAGTGAATCCTCTACTTAGGATTCCTATAGAATGCTATAATCCTGAGAGGTGGTACCAATATAATCTTGAGAAATACTCTCCTGCTTCTTGCTCCACCTACTGGATACTTACCCTGCAACCTTCATATGCATCAACCATGCTGTCTTGATGCTTCTCTGCCTGTTTACATTGGTATCCGAGTCAAATTTCAACCCCAATTTCAACCCCAATCTATTTTCTTCCTCACTTGATCATGCTGTATCAATTTTCTGTCGCCCCGGATGAGTCTCTGTCTGTCACCCCTGGAATCATATCTTCACCACCCCGTCAAACTCCGTCTCCTCTTGATCCATTCTCCCTAAGTTTGCCGTTGCTCTCAGTCACCCATCCCCCACTGCCATCTTAGTAATAACATTCTTCCCTTGTATGGCTCTCTCTGTTGCCTTTGCAACCCCCCTGTCCCAACAAGTCTCTGGCATATGACCTTTTCTTGGCACTGTCTTATTCTACCTCAACATCACTAATCACACACCCTTTTTGCCGTGCCATCTCCCTGACACAACACACACTCAAGCTTGACTGTCCTCCTCCAATCTGTATATTTCTACCTGCACGCCACACACCTCAAAGCTGTCCCTACCAAGCTCCTTGGCCTTGGCCTTCATACCTGTCCATCTATACTTCTACACACATCTACACTTCTACACGCACTTGCACCTGCATAACATATCAAAACTACACTAGCCCAGGGTGGTGTGTGTAAACAAACATACATCTTTGTGTCTGGGAACAGAGTGTAGTACTTCTTGAACAAACACACGAAAGTCGAGCACTCTGAAGTTGGTAATGTCAACATCAGTTTGTAATTGGATGAGACTAGGGTGGCGACCGCTCATACGACAGTTGACAGTGTATCTTGTGTTACAACACAACCCATGGTACACCAGCAAACGACGTTTGTTGGACACCACATAGTTCTTCCCCTCATCAGCAATCTCCTTTTGTTTCTTCTTCATCTTCCTCATCACCCAGTTCTGGATGGAGGGGGGGGGGTTGGTGAGAATATTGTACTGACTGCACCACAAAGTGATAGACATCAGGAGAACATCTGATACTCTTCCTGACAGACTGTCCAGTCCTGCCGCCGACATGTTCCAGCCGGATGTGGCACAAAGCGTGGCATTATACAGTATGGTACCTGTAGACAGTACAGTAGACAAAATGATGTTTCAAAATTGGCGTCAACCATAACTATGTACATAGACACATTTAAAAAAAGTTGATGGCTTGGGAACATAAAGCTAACCATTCTCTATGTTCCCCGATTGTTCAAAAGTGCTCTTTTCCAAAAATGAAGGTGGGAGCTTTGACCCCATCCTTTGGTCACCCTCCCTACTGCCCTGTGCCACATTGGGCTGGAGCATGTTCGCCACCCTTGTCCTTCCTCCCTTTTGCCTTGGACTTAGTCTTTGCCTTTGAAAGTGAGTACGTCATTCTCTCGGGTGTTTGTTGCAGTTCAGTTCATGGCACGGGAGCCACCACTTGAAAGCTGCTGTTTCCATCTCTTGATCACATGTTCCAAGCCATGGAATGGTGGGGATGATAGCTCAGTGGCCCTGACTTCAGGATGCATACTGCTTAACTCAAGCAGAATATTGGCACTGAAGGTTTTGAATAGAATGTCTGCCCAGTCATCACATTGTCTCAGTATTGACTCTTATTATCAGCAAACTCTTTACAGTATCCATTTTCAGATGCTTGAAGCGTCCTGTTTGTGTCCTTGTCAGTCATCAGGAGTAGTGCACAATGCTGACTCTTTGTAGCAATACCGTACTGTTCCTCTAGTTTGCGGGCTGTGGTTGTTGGTTTGGAGATGGAAGTGTGAACTTGAAGGTCCAGGTCTTGCACCATACCTGTCAGACACAGTCGCGTCACCATGTGATGAGAGAGGAAATTACATGCCCCATAGACTCAGTTTTTCTAGCAATCGATCACTTCTCGATGGTCTGCTTTCTTCCCCT
>JAVCKV010315038.1:0-14096 GCA_032274145.1 Herpochondria borealis
CAATTGATACTGAAGAATGTAAGACAATTAGAGGAGAATTTAAGACGTTATTATACAGTGAAAGCTCTGTTGTGATATCCTTATTTTTAGACACTCCAAATCTCAAGCTTAAATTGAGCATGGCTAATTTGTTGCTCGAAAAGAAAATTTACAATGACTTCACTTTGAAACAGGCTGCCAATCTTGTTGATTTCTTCAATCAATTGAAAACAGGAGAATGGGAATAGAAGAATTTACCAAAATATGGTGAAATATCAGCAATTCAGGAATTAAAGAACCAAAGTTTCACAATCATACTCAATTTAATGGAGAAATTCTTAACATCAGAAGAAGAAATTATGAATAATGATGAACTTTACGAACCAGAGAATGATGAAACCACTGTTATTGAACAATCAATGGATGAAACCTACGAATCGACTAGTGTCATTGAACACCCTAAATATTTAAGAACTCAATTCATCAGATTGGTGACCGAATGGTATGACGGCTTGATGGAATATAGCGGCCATGACCATGTTGATCATTGGATGAGAACGATCAATTGTTCGGCGACCAAGATTGAATCCCAATCTGCAAGGCCTGCGGAACAATTGGCAACTCCGTTGGAGGGAGTCGAACTTTGCGGCTGGCCTAATAGCTGTTATCGCAGACCAAGACTACAAACCCTATGTGATGTCTTGCCAAAATGTGGCGAACATGAGCAAATTGTGATCTAGGGAGTCGTGTTTGCGACAATCTAGCGACGCGGAGGACGGTTTCGGTGTGCGTTTTGCGCCCTCGCGCCCGGCGGACTGACCCAATCGATCTTGGCTACATTGAACATGTAGATCCAAGACTGACTATCATCTCATAATCGTGTCAACTGGAACCTATCCGTACGTTGATGGCCTACCCGGGGTATAGCGTGAGCCCTTGGGCATCTCTGGCTTGAAGTTTCGTGCTGCCCACGACTTGAAAATGGTTGGTTGACCACAACCCAAATTATGCGGCGATCGCAACTGCGTTGGGACTTTTTCTTGCCTTGTGCTAGAGGCAGCTAGTAACAGCAATTCCATGTTCGACTCAAACCTCCTTTCGTACAGCACAGCCACGACTTGAACCTGGATGATCGCGGTCGTTTCTAATTTTGTAAACTCGTGGAAGAGTTATTTCGGTAAGCCGCACCATGCACCACCCGTCTTGGTCTCTGACAAGAACTTAAGACAACTAACTGTTACTAGCCATGACGATGGACAGCTCTAGGATTCAATTGTTGGCTTTTATAGTAGCAATAATTATTACCTTCTCTATCATATTGTATGAAATTATACTGAACACTCCACAACGTAAATAACACAGACACATGTGCTTGATCTAAACCAAGCTTCCTTTGGCACGTTTCAGATCCGCCTTCTTCTCTCTGAACAATGGGATCTTGCGAATAGGTGAAGTCAATTGACCAACGACAAACTTGAGCTCTTTCTTTACAACATTCTGGGGACGGCGGGCTTGACAGCACGCAATTCCGTCGGCAGCTCCAGTGTAGTTCAGCAGCTTCTCACTTGCAGACACAGCAGACTTGAGCGCTTTGCGAACTGAGGAGGCTTCAGAATCGGTATAAGACGCCATGGAAGTGTTGGCAGTATGTAGAGTTGATTGTCCAACGATACTGCCCAGGCTGATCTCAGTGCCAGTGTTGTTGCGACGATGCACTCGTCGCTTGCGGTCACCTAGCAACCGTGAGTCATTGGGGTGCATCCGATCCCATGAGTCTCCATCACGATTCTTTACGCCTCCAACAACGCTACCGTTGACAATGATGGTATCTTCAGAGCGAGCGATTGAGGAGTAATTGGAAGAGGTCACCGAGAAGTCCATCGTGACTGGGCAAGACTTGTTTCTCCCCAACGTGGGACGCAGCACAGAAGGGGAGGGTCCTCTCGTCATGAGACGCGGAGGAGACTCGTGCGAACGTGAGTGGCTCAAAGCCAAGTTGGCAATCAACTCATCCATACGTGATTCAGGTTGTTCGGGCTTGCTTGCTGAGGTTGGGATAGCAACCTCCACTGGAGGGAGATTGTCAGCCCCTGCCAAGTCAACACGAGACTCTCGTATCGGCGGGAGTTTCGCGTGTCTTCTGTATAGAGAGTCTTCGTCATTGGAGAGAGAAGAGACAACTGAGTTGCCATCGTCTTCAACAAGGTTTAACGCTTCCATCTCATTGCGACTTTCAGCATCAGACGCTGGATTGTACGCTTCGGTTGCTGGTGTTTCATCAGGAGGAGACATGCTGTTTCGAATTCGACGCGTCTCTTCTGTATCAAGTCTCTGCCTCATGGGTTGTGCTGCCGTCGAGAAAGTGAGAGGTTCGTCTTGCTCAATCTCGCGGGATTTGGTTGGTTCGTCCCAAAATGAGTCCATCGTGTTTGAATTATTACGATTTTCTATACCTCCATCGATTTGAAACCTTCCACGATGAGGTTGTGAATGTTTGTTCATGCGGAAGAGGTGGGAAAGAAAGTTCTGTCGAGAGAGGCACGAAATCAATACAGTAGCCAAGCTATCTCTTTCCACGTTCGCTCAAGCTCAGTGACGGGCGTTTTCACTCTGTTGAGGCAGCTGCTGGCACTTGTGAGGAATTATGGAGCATGTGTGTCCGTTGTGGTAATTTTGGCGTCAACAGCTTTTCCGTTGTGCGACAAGGCGCGCACCCATAAATATAAGACTGACTCCCAGTTTTGACTGGAGATGGTCATGCTGGCTGGCTTACAGTGTCAATTTTATTGGCTAAATTGTTCGCATCAAAATTGTTTGCACGGAGATCGTTTGAAATCGCTGAATTCAAGCAAACAGGGATAGGGATTTCCCATGAATGGAAATCCCAAAATTGGGCGGTGACCAAGGAATGACGTGTCATTCACGGATGATTCACCAGTCGTGTACAGTACACTATCGGTAGGGTAACGAACACATTGGAACAATGTCCGTCCACCGTACGTTCTTGTCATTGGCTCCATTACCTATTGAACTCCAACCAACCAACTAGAAAAGTGTTGCTGTGCTAACATCATCTTCCGTTGTGAGAAACATTCTCTCAACACGCACCCGCGCCTCACTTCATATTTCTATATATTCTACCATGACGCAAAAAGAGGAGAAAAAAGGGTTGCAGTTGGTCCCTGAGACGGTCCTCAAGAGGCGCCATGATTTGGACGAAATGAAGGCCAAGCGGGCTGCCAATGTGACGAACAACAACAAGGTGTTTTCGAAGTCAGGCAAATTTTACGTCAAGAAACCAGAGCGCTTCCTCGCTCAATCAAAGTCGCGACGCAATCACGAGATTCGTTTCAAGAGAGTAATGAAGAAGGGTATGCAGAAGAGAGCGTCAAACAAGAAGGTCGTGACAAATAAGACTGTGGAAGTCGCTGAGGGGGAGGAGACTGAGATTCAGTATCAATCCAATTCCGTAGGATCCAAGATGGTGTTCGTAGTGCGCATTCGCGACAGTGTTGGGATATCGAAGAAGGTCAAGACTGTGTTGTGGAAACTGCGAATGCATGAGGTCCACGAGGGAGTCTTTTTGAAATACGATGAAAAGAACCGAAAACTATTGCACCTGGTAGAGCCATGGGTGATGTATGGGCCACCCTCCAAGGAAATGGTGTCTGATCTCATCAACAGAAGAGGATTTGGGCGTGTCAGCAAGAATCGTGTTCCACTGTCAGATAACACCATCATCGAGAAGGCACTGGGTAGCAAGAGTGGCATTATTTGTGTTGAGGATTTGGTTCATGAGCTTCATGATGCGGGGGATGACTTTGACATTGCGTCTCAGTTCTTGTGGCCTTTCCGACTTGGAGCACCAAAGACACGATTTGAGACGCAGAAACTAGGCGACAAGGAGGGAAGAATCTACGGAGATCGCGGAGAAGAGATTGACACTTTCGTAAAGCAGATGCTGTAAACTTCTAGATGGTCATGTATATCACCTAATCTTCCTCTGGATCAAGCAGCACCCCCCTTCAATCAAGGGAGCTTCATATAGAGTTATCGCGCACCATCATATGCACAATTCTATCCACAGCACCATTGGCCGAGATTATGGCCATTGACTTGGAAGACGGCGTGCGCCGACAGGCATATCATACGAGGTCCACCCCAGAAAAGGGAGACATCGAAATGGAAGTCCTTGCGTCACCCCAGGGACACCAAATTGTCTGAATTTTGCACACCCACAAATCGTTGGATACCGATCCAACTCTCACAAAAACGTACCCCATAGCGCTGGGCAGGCTTGCAAATACAGATTTGGCACTACAATCGTGTACCCACCACGGCACAACTTGCAAGAGAACGAACTGAAACCAACACACAACTAACTTTGCTGCAAGAAGCAAACAAAGGATTGGAACCATGAGTGCTATGCGATGGGCAGATACCACTGATGACGAGGAGGACTTCGCCGAGCCAACCATGACCCCGTCGGAAATCAATGACGAGACGACTGGTCCTGTGGTCACTCCGCAACAGGTAAGGAGTAAATGGGGCTGGCTTACGTTGAGTCGCAATTGCATAAGAGAGAACTCACACTGATGTTTGCTTGATTGATTCAGATGATGAACCCGATTCCTCAGGAACAAAAAGTTCAGGTGCCTGTACCAACTGGTCGTTTTCACCAGCTAGGTGACGATGCGGACCACGCTGACGATGAGGGCGACGGAGAAGATGAAGATGCTGCGGAAGAGGAAACAGAGGAAGATTCAGAAGAGCGACAGCGGCGGTTGGACGAGGCCAGGAAACTAGCCCAAGAAAAGCAAGAGCTGCGAAGACAAAGCAGCAGAAAGATTAACGTGGAGGATCAGCTCGATGACTTGGATGATATCCTGAATGAGTTTGGTCTCACCCCTACTGAGGGAAAGACGGAGGATGCGAACGTTGAAGAGGAAGAAACCAATGGTGAGGCGGTTGCAGCAACTAGTGCGAACGCGAACAAGAGAAGAAACCGTAAGAAGAAAAAGGGCAAAGGCGGGGGCAACAACGCTGCTGCTGAAAACGACCAGGAAGCTGGTGACGTAGACGTGGCTGCTGTCATGAGAGCCAAGACGAAGAAGAGCGAGAAGAGTCCGGCCCAAATTGCTGCAGCGACTGCCGCAAAAGAACTGAAGGCCAAGAAAGAAGCCGAGGCGAAGAAGAAGAAAAAGAAGAACCGAGATTCGTTCGTGCGATAAGCACAAAGGCTGCGGACAAGAAAGTGTCCCTCTAACACCGATATGCAGATCTATTCTTTGGTGCTTGCATGAACTCTTTCTACAATAACAAATCCGCGCTGTGCAATGCAGCTGCTTCTTAGTACTGACTTATGACCGAAGCAAAGTAGGGTTGCTTGCTTGCTACACTTCAATTATTCGCGTATCCTCCTTGCATGGACACGGGGACCAGCTATTAGACTCACACCGGTGCACAGAGTAAGAGCATTAGCTCACGGGACGCAAGGGTATGTTTGAGTGCCCAACACGAAAGCTCTCGTGCAGCGCCGCTCGCTTTCATGCCGCGTTCACTGCCATTTTCACATTCCCGAGCTATCGAGTAGTACCCATGATCGTCTTTCGATCTTCATTTGCGGTTGCTACATACGATTCTGGGGGACCGAATTCGAAGTCATAAGCTACCGCTTGACACGAGCGTCCCAAAACTCCACCCCTGAACTTCTTGCGATCCTTCTTGAGGTCATCCAAAAAATGCGTCATATTCATCGTTCCGTACATTTGTACTTTCTTACCCCGTCGAATTGCTTCTCTGACAATGATGCCGTCGCTTTCGTTACGACCCCTGCCTTCGATACGAACCGTGTGGTTGAAGGACCCTGTATAGAGACCTTGGCGGACTGGCTTATGCACCATATACCCACCGTCCTTTGTGAACTGCATCAATCCGCCTAGCAGCGCCATGGGACCAGTGATCTGCGATGCGTCTAGCTTCAAATTGTTGGGCACACCTAGGATGTTGGCAAGGGATACCTGAATGGAATAGAAAATCAGTGGATGACGAGGTTTCGCCGCCATGAAATACTGTGAAGGTGAATCGTAGAATTCAACAACAAAGTAGGAGTCATCGTCTGGTCGAATACTGGATGGCTTCCAAGCGTTGGGCATGCAATCAATATCTGCATATATGCCACCATATTCCCATAGCACTAGTAGTCTCCAGATATCGGTGACAGCAGTCATGCTTTTAATACATTTCAGTGCAGTGTGTAAATGAGGAAATTCTGGCCAATCAAGGTGCAAGAGTCTCCATATTGCAACATCATCGTGAAAGTAATACGTATATTCAGGCAAATCTCTCCAAACGTTCGCGACATTGGCCATCAGATCTGGTACACAACGGAACCTTGACGTTTGATGTATGATGGGAGGTATTCGCTGCGTCACTTCCTTTAGGGCGGTTGGCTTGTCTGCCATCCAGCCTACAACGGGGCAACCATCCATTCCGATCTCCGAGAACGTTAGATTGGACAATGGTAGTTTAGTCCTCCGCAGTCGTTCCGTGGCTGGCTCGCCTCGTGGCGCAGGAGTTCCAGTAGCTGCGACAGGTCGCGCCTCCATTGTGGACATGGAGGACACAACATCAAAGGAAGGGAGTTTGTCCATTTTGAAAGTTTGGTATGCCACCAACATACCTAACGCGAATGTTAGCAGCAGCCCAGTGGGTGCTCCCCTCTCGCGCGCAGCATCAGGGGTGGGAGTCGGTCGTTCATCGTTGGTCATTGCGCTTTTTGATTTTGTCGATCTTGCGGAATTCCTCAAGCTGAGATACTACTCTAGTAGTAGCGAAAAACGAAAAGGGACTTACTACTAGGTACCGTACTACTGTTGTATCGAATACTTGTTTTTGTTTGTGCGTACGCGTACAGTACTGTAGTCAGATGAACAGTAAATACCAATCTACTAACATACACTAACTCACGTATTGTGATTAGACAACAAGAGGAATCAGCGATCCAAGAATGAGGATGAATCTATTATATAAAACGTCAAATCCGGTTTAGAAAATCAAGATTGGCAAATTGAATCATTTCATATTGCCTGACTGCCTTCCAAAACGAACCCCTTTTGCGTCAGTATGCCATACGCAAAGTGAGTCCGGGAGTCGTTTCTCATTCCGCACCACCAACACAACACAAACAAGAAGCATAGAAGCGAGCAGCAACGAAGAGTACAATGGCGCCGGCGAAGGAAGGTACAAGTAGTATGAACAGTCCGCCAAATAAACGCCAGAGACTGGAGGATTCATCAATAAGACAGGTGAAGTCCGCAGATGATGATGATAAAGGGAGTGATGCACCAGGACTCCCAGAAGCTGGAACGTGGCCTTCGCGGTCTGATTCTCAGCAAAACGAAATAAACTCCAAGCTCGACAAGCCTACCGAAACAATCATTCCAATTGCACCAAACATCAAGGCGTATGTGGCGGACGGGGGTACGAAGAACTTTCGTCCTCGACTTGAATGGTTCAGTCCAACAACTCGCAGAAAGAGAGCTCGCAGCGAACAGCCGCGCCAGGCGCAACATGTTGCTCGAAGACCACCGCGACCACCTTCTCAACCAAACAATGGACTTCTACCAGATGAGGCATTCGCCGATTTTCTAGTGGCGTCGCTGGCGGAGCCGATTAATGCAGCAGAAGCACCGAGTGCACGACAGGCTTCCACGACAAACTATCCCACCCCACAGCCAGCGGAAGAGAAACAAACTTTTGGCAAAGATTATGATTCTGCGTTGCATTATGCAATTCGAGAATGTTCAAATGACGCTGCTTTAGAGTTGATTCGATTGGGTGCGCCAATTGGAACGGAGAACGCAAAGCGTGTGACACCCTTGATTTTGGCTGCACAAAAGGGCCTCGATCAGGTCGTACTTGCCTTGATCGAAAAAGGAGCCAACCCTCTCGCCATTACAATAACAGGATCAACTGCACTACTTCAAGCTTCACACTTTGGTCGCTGCAACATTGTTCAGATCTTGTTGCAGCACGGTGCAATGATGGAAATGGCCAACTACAAGAATACCACTCCACTCATGCGCGCCTCCCAAGAAGGCAAGACCGATGTGGTACGACTCCTATTGAAGCACGGCGCGCGAGTCAATCGACGTAACAACGAACACATGTCTGCCCTGATGCTCGCATCGCAGCGCGGTCACGCTGATATCGTGCGTCTCCTCTTGAATCATCAAGCTGATATTGATGCCATGACTGCTCAAAAGTCAACGTCTCTCATGTTGGCGTGCAAGAGAGGAAACGTGGATGTGGTAAGGGTGCTCGTCACTGCTGGATGTGAACTTCAAATCAAGGACACGAGAGGTCGAACAGCAAAAGATGTCGCTCAGCGTAGAAACTGCGTTGCGGTGCTGGGTCTGCTCGAACCAGCAAAGCAAGTGAAGCTCATGCAATGCAAGGCACGCGTTGAACGTAACCACTTTATGGCAAAGATGTGGAATCTTCTCCAACAAGACCGTGCCACCGTGCAACTTATTGTTGCATACGACGAGAGGACAACCGTTTCGATTCATGATCTGGCTGGGAACGAGGGAAACGTACTATCTGGTCGAAGTAAGAGCGACGAAGCTCTCGTTCGTACAATGGCTTTGCCAGCTCCTATGGTGGAGCTGATTGCGTCGTACATGCCGCTTCCTCATTTGTGGGATCAACGGCTCATGATCATATCCAAGCGATGTGGGGTTGACGCAGATTCTGCAGTCGACTGCGCTCTCGACTTGATTGATGAGGCCTTGGAAGCAGGCGGTTTCTTGGAAGCTTGTGAGATGGCCAAGCTTACGCCTCCCACTCACTTCGACAGCTGGGACGAATGGAGGTTATGGGGTGTCAAACATAACCACCTTGATACAGCTCCTGTAGCGCGGGGGCGCATCAATTCGCTCACAGCTACTCTACCCGGCTTACCAAGAGTAAGCGGTGCCGAGCAAGCTGCACCCGTTCCTATGAACGCCAGAGACTTGCGCCGTGGGATCTGCTATCTATGCATTCTGGCGCACCGGTCTCCGATACTACAAAGAGTCTTGGTCCAGCCTCCGTTTAAGATGCCCACCTGGGTACTTGATCAGCTGATCACTGTGAACGACATTCAGTCCCTGTCAAGACGGATGGGGTCCAAGGGAGCGCATTTCGAGGCAACGGTGGCAATCGAGCTAGTCATGTTGGCCAGTAGTGTCGTGGCATGGTACAATGGGGAAAGAAGTCACCTTTAGGCTGCTGCTGAGATAGGGGTGCTATGCTGAGAAGGTTTATGCACAATTGCACGTGTTAGTTTTGCCATAGGAAATACATGAACGACACCTTTATTATGCGTAAAATCTCACGACTTTGGTCGACGGCCAACGAGGTCGCGTACACTCCAACAGAGAAGGCGATGCACTCGAGCTACTGAGCGACGGCCAAGGACACCACGACCTACTAATTAATTTGGCAAATTGTAATTGTACACCCTCGCACGTGTAATCGTGAACAAGCATGGATGGTAAGTTTCACTTGGCATCCATCCTACTCTCACTCGTTGGTGTTGTTCGATAACCTTTCGAACATGCTGAAGGCAGAATACAAGATAGCGCAGGTCATGATAATCCATCCAAGACAGGAAGCTGTGCTTGACAATGCATCCTTCCACAGCTCAGGCACTTCTTCCATGAAATCGACAACTTCAGAGAGCGGAGTTCGGTATGGAGTCGCTTGATCCACATGTTTGATATAGGCCCATATTCCAACTTCAACAGACAAGAGAACCGCAAGCCTAGCGAAAAAGAGCCCAACAACTGTTGGGGAGCGGTTTGGTGGTCCCCAACAGAAGAATTTGAGACACCGGTAGAAAGGAATGCCATACATGGATAACGGAAGACCCATTGCTACTACCACGAACCACAACACGACAATAGGAAGACTCATGAGATGGTAGAACGTAACACCATCATTCTCTAAGAAAATATTTCCGGATGCCAATGCCATAGACAATGTCCCATCAAGGGTCGCGACTCAAAAGCCGAACCAGGCGGCAAGAGCGATATCATTCTCTGCTACCAGAGTGATCGAAGCCTCCAAGGTTTTCAAGAAATTCGACTCTTTGTTGAGATTTACACGCCCTGTGGAAGCTACTCGAGGTAAATCATCGGTGATGTGCAGCCATGTCAGTCGATGCGACTCGTGCGTGTGAAGTTTAGGCACAAGCTCGCTCGCCTGATCGAAAATGGATACACCGATATAGACTTGACCGGGGAGATAATCGTAACGCCCTGTAAGTGGGGAACCACAACTGGCACAGAATGTTCACGTAGCACCAGGGTTTACGGAAACTTGACTTCCCTCATTTGGCGTAAACACCACCGCAGCTTCATCGAATGCCGCGAAAGCAGCCACGGGGGCACTTGTCCAACGTCGGCAGTCGCTGCAGTGACAGTAAGCAACTGTTTGTGGTCGTCGCGTGGCACGAAGTCTCGTCTTGCCGCAATAACAACGCCCTGTAAGTACCGCAGCATCATCGGGAGTGGTTGATGCCATCACTTCACCATCAATGTGGCCTCCACGAATAAATATCCAATAATGAAAATGATGGATCCAGATCCAGATCTGTGGACAGTAATAAACATGTAACGTACCAGTATACAGTGAGTGTTTTGTGTACTCCGACTGGTTGCCAATAATAGAATAAAAGAATGATTCCATCGACTTTTTTAGAAAGCTCAAGCCATGGCTCAAGCCGAAGGGGACGTGTTCTCGATCGTTGTCGCATCATGATCAGATATTATACGGTCACAGCTGGAAACTTCACGTTGACATCTTCACACATCCACATGCCCCGCGGGTAGAATTCAATGGATATGTCTCTTGTCACTACGACATTTGTGATGTTCAACTTCCTTCGTTGTACCGGTACCAACATTGAGGCTTCTCTAGCAGCGGCTTCTGCCACCACGTCAGCACTTTTATATTGAGATTAGAGTTCATGGAAATTTCTGGAAGCTCTAAACACGAATCCGTGATTTGCAGGTGTTGAAGCAAGTTTCCGATACTATCTGGTCAGCGTTCTTCAATTTCTTCCCCAGAATTGTTACTTATTTTAGCGAAGCGTGAACACGTCTCGTGTTATTACTTGAACAGAAAAACACCATGAACCCCAATCTGAATACATCGTCTCAGCAGCTAAAGCTACTCTCCAATCTGGAGAGATTCGGCATTGAGGGATCTGATTCCGCGCTGTCACCATCGGCGGTTGCGGCAGCACTTCGAGGAGGACTTGGAGCCTCCTTGCTCGAACAACAGGCGTTGCAGCAGTTGGGGCTCGGATCTGGATTCGATCTACGTAGCTCAATACTATCATCTCACGTACAGGCACCACTCAACCCGTTACTTTCCTCACTGGTTGAGAGACCTACCGATGCTCTTCGTGAAGCCCTGCTGTCCCGTCATCGACTTCTTTCCAACCCTCTTGAAACCCTTGCTATTTCAGCCTCAGTGCCCCGTCTATCCTTGCCAGATACAGTCCAACACAGCCTTGCTCTGGCTCAAACTGTGCAGCAAGATGCCATTGTGAATGAGGCCTTTCAACGTGGCAAAGAAGAAGCTCTCATGAGCCTACTCCGCTCCGGCGCTATGACTCAAGCAGCGCCCAAGTTGAAAAATCCTCCGACCCAACCTCCCGCTCCTTCTGTCGCAGCTGCCAAAGAAGTTATGAATCAATTGGCTGGTCTTGAACTTCTGGCTACCAAAGATACCAACGCTGTTGCCCTTGAAGCTCTTGGTGCGACCGGTATGGAACGTCGAAAGACGAATGCTCCGTATTTTGATGCTTCATCTCTTGCTGACCCAGATCCGGTTACGTTGGCGAATCGCCGAACTCGTGGGGGTGTCACAGAACCCTTCCCTGAGAAGCTGCATCGCATGCTTATTGATGCTGAAAGAGGCGGGGAAGAAGAGGTCGTAAGCTGGTTCGGTCACGGCCGTGCCTTTACCATTCATCACGTGGAGCGTTTCTGCCGTGAAGTCATGCCTCGATACTTCAAGCAGTCTCGTCTCAGCTCCTTCCAGCGACAGCTAAATCTCTATGGATTCACTCGTATTACATCTGGGCCAGACACTGGAGGATACTATCATGAGTTGTTCCTCAAAGGCCGTCCAGCCTTGGTGATTCACATGCGACGAGTGGGTGTTCCAAAGTCTCAACAAGGAAGCAAGGCGGCTGCGCGTCCGCCAATGAACCCTCCTGCAGCTCCAGACTTTTACGCCATGACTCCCGTAAAGCCACGCGAAGAGGACTGAGGGTTCTAACGATTTGTGGCATTGGTCAAGATAATCCAACAACACCCAGAGGCTGTTGGGTGACGAATTTCATAGTTGTGTTCAAAGTTCATCAACAAATACACTATAATGCTGCATTTTTCAAAGACCTGCAGATCTCATATGATTGACATTAGATAGATACGTGTAGTCAATCTACCACTCACCGCAGGTTGCCTTGTAGCCCCACGAATTCATAGTTATACGTAGTCTGCTTTGCAGCCAATTCATTAGTACTCGGAGTAGTTGTAGTCTACTGTAGCCCTGCTACTATTCTTGAGATACATGATAGTTCCGTTCCAAGATTCAAGATTGGCGCTGATGATCAATGAGTCAGTCATGGCTAGGTCAGGCCCTTGCAAGCTGGACAAGAGCGTTCGTGTTCTGTTTTCGCGGTGACTTCGCTTCGCGAAGTCAGACAAATTTAGCAGACGCATGACATGTGTCATCAAAAGGTGTTTCAGATGCTGTTTCTGTTTCTGTAAATCATGCGTGAAACGGACCAAAGAAGAACTGAAACCACGACTTCTCGGCCGTTTCCATCCAGCTGCCGCTTCCAAAGAGCTTTTCAAACTCTTCAAAACATCTTTATAACTAATGTGCGGTTGGTAGTTGTAAATAGTAGATGTCATAGGAGACAAATAATATTATGCCCTACCGTAGTGCGTTTTCTGTCTTTTTGTGCTCAGAAGGAATGTATGTATGGATACTGCAACTTTCGGTGTCCTCTGACAATGCGGATACTGCAACTTTCGACATGGTGTTGGCCAGGAATTGCTGTGTTCTTGGTTGTTGATGCTCTTTGGTACAAACTTTGGTACAAAGTGGTAAGGTGGGGTTTTGGTCGTAGTTGGAGTTTCAGCGCTGTTGGTACAGTAGTGTTCTGGTAGACGATGTGTTCAGGCATTGCATGATCATAAACCTATCACGAGTACTGTACTAGTACGTGTACTAGTCTTTGCCTTCTAGTTCTACGTAGTCATGTCATAAGTGGAAGTGTTGTATCTCCTTGAAGTTTCCTCCTCTGCAAGCGTTTGATCAGTTCCAAGTGGCACAGCACAGCCTTTATATATATTTATTAAAAAGTGACCTTTCACATGATTTTCATAGATTCATTCTTCTCAGCGACCCCATTATGAGTGGGATTTCACCCGCAGAGGGTCTAGCCAGTTGGGAGCCTCACACCTTGCGCCAGTTTTTCATTAACGTTGCATGATTACCAAGTATATCAAAGCACAGCTTGACTTGCTCTCGGTTATCTGCCGCCCTCCAGCACATTGCCTGCATTCCGACACTCTTTCTGCAACTATTGTCACTTCAAAACTGCTTCCTCTCCAGCAACAGAGATCACCCAACTAGATAATGGGTGGATACATGATACATGTACCACGGCAACGCCTCAGAACCGAACGCAGAAAACTAGACGACCCAACTACGCGTAGAACATTGTAGGCACACTGGTGGCCCTGGCTGGACGAGAGACCGTGTACCGTGCTACATGAACCTCATCAAACCTAACACTCAACCAATGCCCTCTTGCTAGTGGAAATGCTAGGCTTATCTACTGTAACGCTGCTAACAATCCTTGGCGCGACGGGCCAGGAGAGACTCTTATACGCCATACAAAGCCTGAATGAGCGCGGAAGCGAGTTGCTTGATGGTGCTGTCGTTCTATATTTTCAAATCGGAATCCATGCACTCTATTGGAAGAGAAGTTGGCTTGGGCTTGACGCGGCAGAAACTCTAGAGGTAGCAGATCCTTCCGAGCGTTC
>JAVCKV010315149.1:0-14094 GCA_032274145.1 Herpochondria borealis
TTCCTGTATTCGGAGAGAATTTAGTAGATTATCAAGATGATTATGATTTGTCAACGACAGACGTTAAATGTCTTATGATACAAATATTGACTGGTTTAACATATTTACATAAAAATGGTATCATTCATACCGATCTAAAACCTGAAAATATTTTATTTGAAGACCCAACACCGAAAACAAAACAAATAATACAAATATTTGAGTTATATTTAACAAATGATATATCAGACTGGAAAAAATATACTCTGGATATTTTACAGAAAGTTTCTCAAATTCAAGAAGATGATAAGTACGATTCGGATTTTAGTTTTGTGATAACGGATTTTGGAACAAGTTGTTTAATTACTGATAAAGTGAAGCAACATGTTGTTGTTATTATATGTATGTTGGATCTCGCGAATTAAGATAAGATAAGAACCACGCATACTAGTTAACTAGCTAGCAACTATCTTCGAAACTAACTAGAGGGGAGAAGGGGGGTTACATTGAAGCACAGTTCACACGTGAGTTCAATGCGCTTTATAATAGCAAGGTCCACATCTTCGCCCACTCGTCCCCCTGGGCAACCAGTTTCATCACATCTCCAGTCGGGATGAATGATCGACATACTAGAATCAACACCCAATAGCTGCCCGCCGGGGCCTCTGATGGCTGAGCCAGCTCGCACAGTTCCTGGCCATGACACATCAGAGTCCCCCGCACTGTGGAAACATGGCCCTGCTGTCAAAACGACTGGGAAGTTCTTTGCTGAAGCCGCGAAAGGCGAGGAAGATACGATTCGAGTAGTGAAAGCTTGGAAGAAGTATGAACGCGTCAAGAGCACTACTGTGAAGGACAACAAAGTGGCAAAGTTGGCTGAGATTGGATCATCTGTATGTGCAATAGCGACAGTACCGCTAATCTATTCTGTGTACCTATTGAACTACGTCCTTTGTTCTCTTACCTTAAGACTACATCGTACAGACTACTCTTTCTTAGCTAATCACACTCAAACAGGAGCGCCAAGATTTTGGATAGACATGGCACAGTAATAATAACAATGACAAACGCAGCAAAAACGAAAGGGAAATCGACGAACCACAACACTCACACAAGATGACAGGAGCCCAGAAGTTTCCTTGGGAGACACCAACAATAGATAATGCAATCGAAGTCAAATATTGAATGGCAGGCAATGACTGACTTGGGATAAATCAAGGCTAAGGTGGATGTTGCAGTTCACACAGAAACCACAAAGACTTTACTCAATGTGAAGAAAATGTGTTTATCAATACACACACATAATGAACCACAATAGTATATAACCCGGCAAGGCTACAGCCAGCGACCAAATGCGTTTTGCTGTTTCAGTGTAGCAGCCGTCTAAACTAATTTACTTTTATTATTTATCGATGCAGACAACCTCCAGAATCCAATGTCGATCGCATTGATTCTCTCAGAGATCTTCTTGTTCAGAAATATTGACAACTCTCCATTTTGTTCATGATCATTCGGGGAACAACAAATACTGTGGAATCCTACATCCACAACTTGCAAGTACTATTGCACCAGTATCTCGAAACCAAGCAGATGGCTTTGGTCGATACTGAGGGGGGGATTGACAAAGGAGGTTAACATCATCAGGAAGGAGACCTACAAGACCTTTCATCAACACAGCATCTGTACCATTAGAGTGGCAACAAATGTGGATATGGAGGAATTGCTTTGCAATTGGCTACGTAGCAAAGACAACAACACTGTTGAACAAACTCATCAAACAGCTCCTGAGTACTGGCAGTGCAGATGGGAATGGTGATAGTGACCGCCACAAATCCAGAAGCAACGATGATGACAAAACGGACAAGGATGATGGCTGATGCAAATATTGAAGGCAAGGCTACTTCAAGTACATAAGGTACCTCTAGTGGAGAGGGGTCATCATGGCAATCAAAGAAAGGATCGACTGCTACTAAGAAAATCAAGTGCAAGAAGGATAAGAAGCCCACTTGATCTGTCAAGAGCGGTGATTCATCCATCAACAAACTACCAGCAAACGTTCAATTTGGCCCACACATGAGGGGAAGAAGATGTGGTATGATTGAAAGAAATCCTCCAAAGGAAGCCATCCTGGTGTTCACACACACCACTAAAACAAAACAGAGCTCTCCACTAGGCACTATGGTCCACTACTGTCTTGACAACCATGGGGTGCAACCATATCAAAATAAATAAAAAAGTAAATTAGTTTAAACAGCTGCTACTGAAACGTCCATGTAGCACATTTTTGGCTTGCTGTAGCTGGGGCAGGATATATACTATTGTGGTTCATTATAATGTGTGTGTGAGTGTGATGGTAATATGAAGGAGAAGGTGTTGTTAGTGGGTGGGGATACAGGGGTTGACCTCAGGGGGGCAGTAAGGTTGTGATGGTAATGTTGACAAAAGGAAAGAAAGAAGAGATATCGTTTGGCTGAGGGTATGGGGTTGAGTTGGAGAGGGGATAGCTGTAGGGGCAGTCGGGGCCGTGTTGAGACATTCTTTGTATAGGGAGTACCATTTGGTTTTTGCATAGAGACTAGTAGTAGCCAGTCTGTCCTCAAGGGGTTTCAAGAAAGTGATGGGGTGGTCACTAGCAGGGAGGAGGTGGGGTTTTCCAAATGCATCAATAATCTTGTATTGCTTTCCTATTGGCGGACATTGTGATTTTGTTGGTGACATACTGTGCCCAGTCAGGTGGGGGCAAAAATGGAGCTAGAATGTCATGCGTGTAGGCAATGCTGGGGATGTTAGTATAACCATATCATCATGTCAGCTGCTTCTTTACAAAAATTTCATTGAAAGAGAGATCTAGTCACAAGCCACTATCCTTTATAAACTATTGTACTAGCAATACTGTAACTGTTATACACAAACCATGTGGAAGTGGTTGCAAGGGGCTGTGTTTGTTGGTTCTTGTTGTTGTTGTTGACAATAGCCGGCAGCTTTGGTAGGTGCTGACAGTAGATATCACTTTGTTTTCATTGGTTAAAATTAACTAGATGACGTCCCAGGAATGTACTCTGCGTATTTGATTGGACCAGTTTTCTGTTCTCTTCCAGGTCAAACAGAGACCCTCTGTTTGCAAGTTTTGAGAGAAAATGAACAGGAGGTCTCTGTTGTGTGTTTGACCTACAGTAATTTATGATTTTTAACCACGGAAATTCCAACACAGCACTATATTCTGTGTCCCTAACTTTCCTTCAGAGTATGGAGCTCACCCAAGAACGAACCTAAGCCACACAACATGAATCAGCTAAGGCTACTCCACAGACACATCAAGCCATATTTGTGAAAGCAAATCCTGACTGGGAGGACCATTACGTCAACCTTGTGACTGCACTAACTGCAAGATTCCAAGATGTTGTCCCAGATGACATGCAATCATCTGACTCTGAAGCAAACATGGTCCAGATCTTCTATGGCTTTTCCACACTGACACCAGGGCATATGTACAAAGCATTTCTTCATGGTTATCAACACGGTTGAAGCTAAAGCTATCACATGCGCGATCAATGACAACAGTGCACAATGTTGCAACACCTGTGCACAATTGATCCACATCTCCAGCAGCAGTATGCTTTGTCAGGTCTAGCCTATGGAACAGTGTCCCACGTAAGGCAGGTGAAGTAATCCCTTATGTTCAATGTTCTGTCTCTGCAGCAGATTGTTTTGCTTGGTAGAAACTGTTCTGAAAAAGAGGCCAACCCCTGGCAATATTTTCCCTCACTATGGAAGCGCCAGAGCATCCCAATTGACTTGCGCCATGGTTTCTTTGCTCCACACCCTATGCTGATTTTGGATATATCATTGTAATGCCAGTGCAGACAATCAAAGAATTGTGTTGATGCGGGATGGTCTTGTCTTTGATAAAGAGTTGGATGGGTCTTGGGGGAATCTTGGAACCTTACTTAGTGCGTGGACTGCCACAACTTTTTGATACTCATTTGCACTATCTTGTTGGCATTGGCATTAGGTTGGGGGTCATTTGGGACAAATTCACTTTTTTCAGCTTTGTACTTGGTCAAGGAGATACAAGACATCTTTGTCACATGGGTACAGTTGTAGCATGATTGGCTTGCAAAAGCTATGATGGTTGCTAGCCACCACATGGGAGACAGTGTAGACGCTTGTTGCCTACGGATAGTGTCTCCAGGAGGTATGCTGGCAGCAGGCATGCTCACAACCACACACACTGTTCATACATTCAACCTACAGACCAGCTTGCATGCTGTTCAGACGTCAACTGCACCAGTTTTTGTAAAGTGCTGTCAGTCCAACCAGGCTACGAGTAGCTTTCAGTGTCCAGTGTCCCATATGATCTTCGTCTACTGTACATTTTTGATGACAGTGTCGGTAAGAGGGTTGGCGCAGCGCAGACCGCGCCATTATTTATGAAATCAAATTGCTCGTGTACGAATATGAAAATAACAATCTATGCTACGACGGTATATGTATCTCTCTACACACATATACCGTACAGTAGATTTTACACAAACCTTCCAAAGTAAACCAAGTAAACAACGACCATGGTGGGGCTTTCCAATGCCGCTGTTTCCTGGGTTTCCAACCAGTTATGCCTTGAGAACTACAAGACTGATCGTCTACATGTTGAAGGACTTCAAATACTAACAGGTAAGTCGAGAGAAACAGTAGAAATATCGCAAAAGCGACGAATTGATTCCATCATTGTGATGACTGACGCTGCTGTTCCTGTTCCTGTGCTAGTCTCGCAGCTAAGGAATCTGTGGGCACCTATTCAGCCCCATACACGTTCAGAGCATTCCAATGGAATTCATATCTCAAGGGGTTCTCGTAAAGCTGTATGGGTCCAGATTATCGAAGGTCAGTTGCAACAATCTGCAGTAATACAAGCTCTTCAACGCGACCAGCCAGCACCGCGTCCTCCAGCAGCGCCCCGAGCACGTGCATTTCAACCGCAGGTTTACCGCCCACCCCCACAAGCGTATCATGTGCCGCATGTGCCACCGATACCACAGTTCCCCTCAGGTGGTGGTATGACAGCTCAAGACTATGCAAATCATTTAGCGTCACATGCTTTTTATAGTAGAATGTGGGACAATGAAGGCATTGTGAATCCCTGGCAGATACCACCCAGTAACAACATTCATCCCAATGGAATGTGGTCTACGGGTTTTACCCCCGCTGCTGCGGTTGTTCCTTCTTCCAGCACTTCTGGCACATCCTCTTCCACTGCTACAACAACAACTACAGGAGTCAAGGTGAAGCGAGAACCAGGTGTTGCATCATCATCGACGACAGCTGCTACTGCTTCGTCATTCAACCCCACCACCACAACATCAGCTCAGAATGAGCAACCACTCTCCATGCAAGATCATCAACTCATGACTGACTTGAGACAAATGGGTTTCACAGATAATACAGAGATATTACAAGCCATTCGAGCCAATCCAACCAATGCCGATGCCTGCATGATGTGGATCATTTCGCAGCGTGAAGAACAAGAAGAGGCTCGCAAAATGGACGCCGCGCGAGCAAGGAGTGAAGAACTACGATCGCAAGCAGAGAGTTCACGCAAGCAAGCTGCACGAGATGCCTTTGGAGGAGCGAGTATGGACGAGCTGCGCGACAAGTTGTTTGATACATCTGTAATACTGAAGCAGACAAGTGTGCTGGGGTCCTTGAAGAAACAATCGGAAACGTCGAGCAATGTCTTGTACAAGTTTCTGCAGCTAGAACAAAAGATTCTGAAATGGTACAAAGAAGTTCCATGGTGCTATCTTGTGGATTTGGCAACCCGATGGAGCAAGAGTCCACCATCGGTGCAACAAGTCGAGTTGACGATGGGTGAACTAGAGACCAGCATGTACACATTATCACAGCAAAAGGGCGGAATCCCTAAACTATTTATCGAGAAACAACGAGACGCTGAACGACTTGGAAAACCGACGTCACCCGACAGGAAGCGGAGTCGCGAAGAAGAAGACGATGATGACGACGACGTCATTGTGGTGTTGGAGAATCCAGCGCCCCCTTCCAAGAAGCACCAGGCAATGGACTCGAAACCACTGCCTGACGTCATTGAGATCCTTTAGGGAGCCTTCTTTGACGGGGAAGGTCAGGCGAAACTTTTGGATTGAATCTAAAAGTTACCGCTACATGGGCTTTCCAGTTGGGTGCCCTGGGTTAAGGTGCTCTACTGGCACCCTTCGAGCTAGCAGGTCCACGCCACTGAATGTCTCTGCGAACAAACTCACAGAATGGATATCTTAGAGAGAGTCTTAAAATAGTCATTTAGCATAGAGAGACCAATTCACGCAGCCATCGCGCTCAAACTGTGTTCACAACGTGATCGTAGCGTGGAACGAGTGGATATATTCTTCGTCTATGATCTAGGCACTATTATCTACGCTCCGTTGCTGCTTGGCTCCACCTTCTGGCTGGACTAGATTAGAAAGAATACAATGGTGCTTGTTTGCGACGTGAATATGTAGTATGGGGAATGGTGCGGATTTTGTTTGGGGTGAAGGAGAGAATGGGAAAAGGACGGTAGTACTGAGTAGAACCCTTGCTGGTGAGAATGTGACGGTGCGTCCTGGTGGTGTAGATCCAATCCAGTGGCGTAGTAGAAGATTGGGACTCGTAGGGGGATCGTCCAATTCCCAACGTGGCGGGTGGAACTAAAAGAGAGACAAAAAGGCAGCAACTGCACCAACGAGAGGAAGAAGTAGCGACGATAGCGCACTGGCCCCGGAGGTACAAATCCACTCGTAATCATCAGAAGTACTGAGTGATCCAGCTGCCTTCAGCTGTTCCGCCCCAAGTAATGCTACCGCCGCGGCACTATCTTTAGCTTCAGTGCAGGATACGCCGAGACAGACAGGTAGCCCCAACATATCAAACTGAAGTGCCTCTTCAGTTCTTCCTTTACCTCCAACTCGTACCTTCTCACATTGAAGAACAAAATCGTCAGCGACGCTATATTCTCCATCACGATTCACGCACGCTTCTTGGTAAGCCGTTGCTTCCGTCGTTGCGTTCAGGTACTTGACAACTTTCTCCCCCGAGATGTCGACTTTGAAAAAAAGAAGCGAGCGCTGCTTTTGTTGGACATCGGGAACAATGGCCTGACTCGTTGATCTAAGCAGCAGGGCCTCTCCAATAGCAGCAGTTTCCTCGCGACAGATACTAATGGTGCCCTTGGTTGATTCTCCTTGACATACGTACAATGTGTTTGTCGTTTGATCTTCCCACAGTTTCTCAGTATCTCGAAGAGTGTAATCTTCAAACAACCCGACGTCGTCACTCGCTGTGCAATCAAGTCCATAACACCGAGGTCTATTTGCGACTACCAGTTGCACTTCGGACGATTGCTGAGATGATGAGATCGTGTAGCCTCTACAGGTTGCACGAAGGTTGATCTCCACGAACCTTCCACCATTTCGCTGGCAAATACTTTTGTAAGAAGAAGAATTGCTGGATTTGTACTCCACGAACTCGGTTGTCACCCCGTCGACGGTCCGTGTACTGGCATCAACTTCAATGCCTGAAAATGCCAATCCGATATCGTCGTTGTCATCTGTGAGGGAGACAGTTTGCTCCCGACAGACGTCACTGATTGATTTCTGTTCCGAAAAGGATGTCTTAATATCAGCGACATTCGTGAACACCTCACGAAGACAACTGAAATCCACCACATTCCCATCGATTTTGTCCGCGATATCTTGGATTTTGTCACAAGCACCATTCAAGATACCGCAAATTGGATTGATGGATGCTCGATTGAAATCACAGCTCAACCTTGTCCTGGAACATTTCAAATAGTCTCCTTGTGCAACTGATTTAATCGTGATCGTAGAACTTAGCTGTTGTGCTGCCTTTTTTAACCTGTTGCATTGGTCGGTGTATGGGTTGTCCTCAGAATCAAGAATGCCTGCTCTTGCAATGGCCTTCTCCACGTTCCCATTTGCTGCGCCCAGGAGTTTTGAAACTTCTGCAAAGTCACTGCAGATTGCAGCATTCGTATGCCTGTTGTTGTTGACCAAGTCTGCTAGAATGGCTTGTTTGGAGCACCCGAAACGAGCTTCCAAATCACTTGAATCGACGCTTATGGCGATACACTTCAAAGGGAGCACAGAGATCATAACGAGAAGGGATAAGACAATATTCATGGTCAAGTCCTTTGAATACAATGTGCAAGTTGTGGTTCCTTGATACATTTCAGGGTTTTCAACGCGAACAAGTTCAAAAGTGAGGCGAACCAGTGAGTAGTGTCAAGCAATCTGAAGGTTGGATTGATTCCTAAAAACTGCACAGAGGTAGAGTAGACTACTGGCGGCAGCATACTGTACCCATTGCTAGCGATGTACAGACTACTGGGTACTGATAGTTTTACTTGTCATCACTATGCTTCATTCTCAACGGAGAAAGGCGTTTTTGATATCGATGAAACTTATCCATGTATAACGCCAATGGCTAAGTGACCCATAGTTGAGCACTAAGTATAGCTAATGTAAGATGTCCTATTTAAAATGCACCACTTATCAAAATCAATTTTGTCCAATATACCATATATCTGCACATGAAGACATGTCCAACAAGGACGGTCAACAGGAAATGAGTACGAGCGTACACACCCCTTCCTTGGAGCATGGCGATGAGATAACGATAGTAATAGAGTTTGTGGCCATGACTGCCCTGCGCATGACGACGACACGATGCAGCCACCACCACGTTCCTTCAAACGCCCGATACGTCTAATGATGGCGATCCAGATCTTCTTGGCATCCGTTTGGGTGTTGGGAACAATCAGCTTGCTGGGAGATTCGCATGTAGATGATCCAGTTGATTCAGCATCCCCACACGGCGTCAAGAATCTGGCCGGCCCCAAGAAGCATCATCGATCACAAGACGATGCAATTGCAATCAACAGAACCGCAGTCTGGTGCGTCTTGGACGACGAGAATACATACAACTTTCGTCACTTTCCCCACGCACTTCAAAGCATCATTCCTTGTTGGAGTTGGTTTCAACGGCAGAAGCAGCAGCAGCAGCAACAGCAGCAGCAAGCATCGCCCATTCAATGTGGGTTTTACAAGAACTCGACAAAGTTTCGACTGGGTCAGCCATGGATACACTATCTATTGTACGAAATCATGGGCTGTCAAGTACGACAGTGGAAATCGCCCCCGTCGTTGAATGAATCATCATTTCGACCATCGGTACTGTCCGGCAAGTATCCCATGCGATGGTTGGGCGACGATAGTACGAAATGGTTTGACAAACCGCAACATGCTGCAGTACTACGGAGGAGTATAAAACGGATACTCAAAGGACTCGGTACTTCTGACAATGGAGCTAAAGACTCGACAGGAAAGTCCAGACTAAGAATTGGCTTTGTCAATCGCGATGGGACACGTCAAGTGCTCAACATGGAGGAGATTCGCCAAACTGCTATACAAGCTCATCCCCAAGCCCTGGTTTCTCCCATTACATTCATGGAAAATTTGACAACGCCCTTGTTGCAAATGGCGTATTGGAATCGTCACGACGTCATTGTCACGCCACATGGAGCGGCAGTCTCCAATGCCATTGTCATGCCCTACCATGCGGCTGTTGTGGAACTCTATCCTCCACATTACTATCCGCTCTCTTTTTACCCAAAGCTGCTGGCATCGGCGGGCATTCGACACTATGGATACTACAATGGCGTATTGGATCCAATCGAGGACTTTCGACTGCACATGCAAAATGACACACGCAAAATGCGATACCAATCGCTCTATCGCAATGTTCAACTGGAACCACCGGTTTCGTCAATCATGAAACTGATACAACAGGCTGTGGAGGAAAGTTAGAGAAAGTTAGAGACATGCTTCATCTCCTTTCTGTTGGCACAATGCATCATCCGAGTTGTATTCGTACGGGAGCTTGTGACGGTGAAACCACCTGTTGTGCAACTCGATCATTCTGGCATTCTAGAGAGTATAACGAGTACTCGAAACGACAAGAAAATTGCGCAGTTCTGGATTGATGCAGTCCCCGATTAGCCATTTCACTGATACAGCCTTGCGGATGGCCTGCATGTACGTATGTAGCATTGGACTGGCCGTCCCATTTCTTGGCAAAGCCTCTTCTGCTGCACTTGGAACAGAACCAGCAAAAGAACCGCAGCAACAAGAAGAACAACAGTGTCAAGGCATCGAGATACACAAATGTACCCACTTGTACTTAGGATAACTTCTCAGGTGGCAGTAGTAACTACACACTCGGCACGTTTGTTCCTCCCGATACATGATTGCCAGAAAGTTTGGACATCAAGCGTCTCTCTTCCGCTGTTGTGCCGTCCACTAAGCCCGCTCACACTCAAGATCACAAAGTTATGGTAGGCTGCCCATATTGTTCCTGACGCGTCTTCTTCTTCTTCTTCTTCTTGTTCGTATGCGGCTGATGGTGCTTCCGTCGCTGCGTTAGGTCACAATATTATCGATTCGTCAAATAATTGAAAGACGCTACTGTTTTGTTTGAACTCATGGTCAACGACCTACATGCTGCGCGGTAGGTAGGTAGCTACATGCACATTCGTTTTTCACACACGTACGATGTATTAATCACCTCTCTACTCGACATCTCCCTTGCAACCTGGTCTTGTGTGCGGTAGAAGTACCTGGTACGCTTATCATTGAACCAGTCACACCTCGCACTGGGTTGCGACTATTGTATCGTCTGTCACGACGAGTATCCGTGTCATTGAAGTACATGTAGCACTACTGTACACATTCGTATGGTACACCTTAGCACCTCACGCAATGCACTATTAGGATGACCGCGCAGAAACTTGTAATTTCATCGCTTCATCTCATCAACACTCACACATCTCAAACATGATCTTCCAGAGCAAAACACACATCCCCATCAGCCCATCGATAAATCAAGAAAAGCACAATACATCCAAGACGCCAAGACAGACACTCACAACATCACGATGACGAGAATACCGCTCCGTTCGTTCACTCTTACGCTTGTGTTCTTTTACATCATCTTGTCGGCTGTCGTGCAAGCACAGCCGTCGGCGTCTCCGACAGGTAGTCCCGAACCATCGCCTTCTCCCTCCATCGCCCCCACGACTGCCCTTGCACCCTCTGCGGCTCCTTCCTTGGCCTCTTGTAGTCTTGATACAAACACGGGCCTGGTGGGCGTCGATTCCGGGGTTGTCACGTTTGTGGCGGTCGAATTTGACTACCTTGTCACGGTGGGTGTGACTCAAAGCCTGTTGGAAAACATCACCCTCCCAGCCTTTGAGGTGGCGGCCACCACTTTCATGACCCCCTTGTTGATTTCAGCGTGTGGTGCGTCTGCTACTACTGGTACCGATATCGTTGGCATGGACACCTTTCCGGCGGATCAAGTGCTTGTGAATGGGGCTGTCGTTGTTGACTGCACCGACACGACGCTGGATGCCTCATCACAACACGATTGTTTTCGTATCCACAGCGAATGGACCATGTACGTGAGTACCACTGCCAGTGGTGTTGAGGCTGCCTTTGAAACTGCTTTTGATGCGTACGCAGCCCAAGATGATCACGTGGTGAATCTAAATTACAATGTCACAACGTCGTTTGAGGATACGACCCCGTCGGTCAGTCCCACGGCCGTGGGCTTGGAAGGTTGCACGGGGAGTCTGGCGAATATTGCCGACATCAAGGAATGTTATGTGGACGTGGTGGACGAAATCAAGAGCTTCAAGGAGACCAATACGGCACTCTTCTACAGTATCATTGCATGCTTCATTTTGGTACTCGTGTGTTGTCTGTGGCTCTGTTGTGCGTGCTGTCGACGTAAAAAGGACGACGGCGATGATGATGATTTGGAAAAGGGCAGACGACGAGACGGCGAACGACGACCCGGTGACCCACGACCCGAACGTTTCAGGGACGAACGATACTACCGATAAGATAGACATCGAGGAAGGGGTTGGTTTTCAAAGCCATTAGTCAGTACGTATGGCTAGTAGTGAGGTAGGTCAGTGTGATAGTAATAAGTAGCATAGTAATGTCAATAGGCCGTTTCGATGACGACTCAATAGCCTACCTTACTCCGTACCGTTGGTGCGGACTACCGGTGTAATCTGGACGAGTTCGCGCACAGCCAGTACTCTACCGGGTACGTACGAGGAAGTGACACATCTGTACAGTCTGACATGAGTACAGTGATTGTGCGTGGACGCGTAGTCCGTCCGTCCGGCTGTCCTGTCGAGAAGACTCTATCATAATATCATACTCATGTACCGATACAAAGATAGAAGATGGAGGCCAATCTTGTCCATAGTAACCTTACTCAACGGATAGGAATCAAGATCTTTGGTTCACATTTTCAAGACTCCAGTTCAAAAAGTTGAGGCAAAAGAACAGACAATGGTATCACCGCGAAGAAGCACTCTATCGTCCCTCAGTCGCCCCAGCAGAGACGATGGGGCTCAATTTGGTTGCTTGACCCCAAAAGGCTGGCGATCTATCGTTACGTTGGTCGTTGCATTTGCCTTTTTGTGTTTGACCATCATTCAAAGTCGGGGTAATAGTAATAGCGATGCAAAGTCTAGCAAGTCTTCCTTTTCCTCCTTTACCCTCCCATCAAAGGGGCCGCCACCATCGATGCCCTTTTGTGTCGACGACTATGACTCGTTTCCTGCCGAATGGAAGCACGATGGGCTCGATATTGGGTTCTACGATTCTGGTTTGCCTTGGAGTAAGGAAGAACAGAATCTCGCAGATGAATCAGCTCGCACCGGTCTCAATGAATTGTACAACTATTTCACCTACAACATGACGGACATGAGGATCAAACGACTCAGTACCGATGCCGTCAATTGTTTCATTGATTGTGTCTACGGAACACAGGATCGACCGGCCTTTCACAACAAGGCTTTGAAGAAAGCCACTGAAGTGCTATTCTTGGTAGCAGACAAGTTTGTCTCCAAAAAGAAGGAATTCAATCGATTCAGAGGGTGCAATCATCAACAGACAAAGTTGAAATACATTGCGTATGCTCAATACTTGCTCAATGAATCACCGAAAAACAAGAAACTCAAAAAGTTTACCAAAATTCTCACGTCACGTGTCAATGAAATGGTCAAGGAATGCAAGACGCTAGAGCGACTCCTGGATCTAGAAGATGGTTTAGGAGAAACAGAAAAGGTCTTTAATCAAGCCACAATTAATGATCCAGGCGATCTTTGGGAATGGGTCTTGGCCTCGATTGCCCTTGTCGACGCCATGACGGTGCCTCACATTCAACTGCCCGATGGTACCGAAGACTTTGTCTCGAATGTCTGGCAACACCTGCGGTATGCCGATTATCCGTACGCCCGTGACAACAAACGCCATTACAAGGATTACAAGACGCGCGACATGGCGTGGACCGTGACACACATTGCGTACATTCCCACGGGATATGGACGACATCAACAGTCCATTGATGATGCGCCGTATCTGTACAAGTATTTGCGCGAAAATTTCTACTATGCCATGGAATATGGCATGCTGGATCTCGTATCCGAATTCATTGATCTATTTCGACAATATGGATGTACGGAAGAGAATGATTATCAACTACGACATGGCACACGTTATGTGTTGTCACTCTATAAAGCGGCGGGACGATCGTGGATGAATCACGACTATCAAGAAGACATATCCGATTACAACGCCATTCACAAACCCTGGACAGGCATTTCGGGCGTCGAGCCACGACTCTTTGAACCAATCGTGCCAGGCTCGTATGGATATGCCTTTCGACAAGCCATGGAAAAGGCGGCGAAGAACAAGGACAAGCGCATCAAACACATTACAGATTACGAAGACGATGAGGGTGAGAATGATTGAAAGTAAAGAGTCGAGTTGAGTCGGCTCGCCAGCATGATGCAAGAATACACTCGCAAACTCACATATCCATAGCATGCATACACTACTCCTCACAACGCAGTCTTGTTGATTTCCATGTTCACCACCTCAAACTTAAAGCATACTCTAATATTAGCTTGAAGCTGTCTGCTGCAAACATCTCGGGTTGTTTATAGTCGGTTGTTCTTGCTCGAAAAAT
>JAVCKV010315260.1:0-14093 GCA_032274145.1 Herpochondria borealis
ACTTGCACCAGGTAGTCGCGGAGATCCCAATCGGACTGATGTTCCTGTTTCTCCTGGGACAAGGCATCGGCACGGCAGGTTGTCCGTCCTGGGGGAATGTTGCTGCGACTGCTGCTACGGCTGCGGCTCTGCGCATTCCTCCACTTGTGGTTCCCACCAACCTCAGGCACCGCGTCTCCGACGCGGGCGGGGTCGGCCGATTGTCGCGAGGATCTTACCGTTGTCCTCAGAAGAACCCAGTGTGGATTTCAAGAGTGAGTCTGGAGGGCTTTGATAAAGAGTGCTGAACGGACTGGGCGTTTTTGTGCCGAGCTGACGGAAAGTGGCCTGCCAGTCGAGAGGCAGGAGACATGGGACAAGACAGAAAGACCATTTAAGAGAATTTAAATCTTAAAAGAAGAGCTAAGAACGCTAGACGAAAGTAGTTTGGATTGAAGTGCCTTCATGCCAGTCGCGGAGCAGCATATGTGTGCAAAGAGAGACGGAGCAGAGAGAAAAAGGAAAGAAACTCCCATGGAATGGCCTAACTGACCAACAGCAGCTTCTAATCTTCATAGCTAAGTGCCTTCTTGGTTACACACGCTTTGTACCGACTCGCATGTATATGTGTACAACATAGAGGTGCGTACCTCTGGGCCGTGGAACTTGTGGCAGAAGCTTAGCTATGGGTCTGGGCCGCACTCTCTAGTGCGAGTAACAGTACACACTACAAAGGGACAGTGGTGCATAGTAGCTCCCTTACTGCACTACTGTTACTCGCACTGGGGCTGGGGTCTCCCGTCCGTCAACCGTAGTCGCGTTGCATTAGTGGATTTTGCGGTCAGATAGTGGATTTCTCATTGAAAAAAGCAGAAACACGACTTACCCATTGTGCCCCTTTTGTTTCATTCTGACTCCAGCAGCAGCTCATAAGCATTGCCACTCTTGTTGTGTTTCATCAGATCGGTGACTTGGCTCTTACACTCTGCGAAACATGGGGCGCTTTCGTGTTCTAATCAGCAATGGAGAGCTCGATTCCACTCTCCCAGCAGCCTTGCAGCAAGGTCGCTACATGACACCTCTCGATTGGCAAGAGTTGTGCGGGGCCATCCGCGAGAAGTTCTATCCGAAAGTCTGTTACGATTTTTGGCAGTTCTCAATGAGCATCATATGGGGAATACTTTTGATTCTGTGTTGCGTGAATGTCTTATTGGGAAGCGCTTTTGATTCCGTCGTCGACGATGGCTATCATCGCGTCAAAGTTCGACTTGCGATACTTGTTCTCGTTCCAATTGGCCTCCGGATTGTATTCTATGTCACTTTGCACGCCTACAAAGTGTTTCATTCGATTGACTCTGTGGATCAAGACGTCCGACAAGTCCTTAGCGACTTCTCTGCCAAATCACCGGGAGTTACATTCCATTTGATGCAGGCTGATGGATCAGCAATGGCCCAGCAGTTGAATGAGCAAGCTCGAGGCAAGAAGTGCAACCGCAATTTTGATTTCGTAACCTTGGACTATGTGCTAGAGATTTCTGTCGATGAGGAAGGGAGCTATCGAATGACGACCGCAGAAGGGGACATGGGGAGTTGCTGAGAGGGAGCTGAGAGGAGTTGTTGGCAATCGAAGAGCGACTCCGGAGAACATTCGAAGCATCTTTTGGCGGAGGCTGAATATCACAAGAAGCGTTAAGATACTGTGGACAGTGAACGAGTGGTGTGATAAGAAATAGTGAACCACCACCTGCTCCATACGAAGTAGTGCCATCCAAAAGAGCATTCGTCTTGCTTCTCTATAGAGACATTCGGAAAACACTTCAAACTTGCTATCATTGATTGATATTAAGAAGGAGGTTGAAGGGGATCATGCCAAGCGCAACGAGAAAAGCTCAGTTGTTAGGACAGACGCACATTGTCCTTTCCTGATTTCTGATATAGCTGTGTTTCAAAGTAGCTATCGTGGCCTCTAGTGATCTCTAAACAATATGACAGTTCTCGCTAGAGATCGTAGTTGGTTTGTTGACTTCAATGCAGGAATAACGGTGCCTTCTATTCCCGCGATGGATCTTACCATTGAATCTAGAAATAAATGCGACACTACTGTTTGCGGAACTCTGGATGACGTGCGTACGAACAGACGAGTCTTGCACCCAACAACTTGGGGCTCATCATTGGCCTCCATTACCCACGACCACTGGGATATTTGCGACAACCGGCCGTCAACAGGACAGATATCCACTACACATACAGTAATGTTTATTCACTCGTTCAAGTATCACATACAGAGTAGAAACACATCTTGTTGACGGTTATGTGTATGGAAGGGATGCCTAGTAGGTCGAAGGAGAAAGAGACACTCTTGGTGGTCTCTTGTTAAGATCAGCAGAATCTTCGCCCGGTGGCGCGGTAGCGACTGCTGGCTCTGTGGTGCTGAGATCCCTCTGTAAGCCTTCAATGACTTGGACAAGTGCGTGGAGTCTTCCTTCCTTTTCCGAGAGGGCACCCTGGTTGGCTTTCGCATCGCCAACCCACGTACCGGCTATTGTCTGGTACGACCTTTTGGCATTTTTGAATTCCGCGGCATTATTCTTCGCCATCTCAATGTCTTCCCGAGCTTCTGAGAGGATAGCCACGAGTCTCTCGCCTTCACCACGTTAGTTCTCCCACTGGACAGTGCTCGGAAACCTTCTACCAGAGTTCGCCTGTTCTAGGCATTCAGGCCAGATTTCCGCGAGAGATAACAAGGTTTGATGGCGACTGGTGCGCATTGCTATGTGAGTCGGTTGCTGCTCGTTCTTCTTGTTTCGAACCTTGAATCCTTCTCGATAGCCATCTCCTATCATCTTGATGAGGTACACCTGATCATCACTACAGGGGGCAACATCGTCTGTCATCAGCACGATTGCATTCCGATCCTCGTCCTGCAAATTGCATGCGTTCCGCTCCGATTTCAAGAGAGACTTCACTTTGTCGTGTTTCTTCTCAATGATGAAGGGTTGCCTTCTTGACTACTTTTTTCGTGGGTGACATGGCAACGATAGAGCTGCTATTGCAAACTGTGGCAGAAAGTGCTTGTCGCCTGGGCAAGAGATTTTATAGACTTAATATGTGATTTTACTGTAAATTCAAATTTTGAATTCTGATCACGTGTGAATATACACGTATGAATAAAATAATGAGCACATTTTTGCCTATTTAAGCATCGAAACCGGTAGAAAGGATTTGTGCTGGCTGACTCTCCGTCGAAACCTTGCTGCTAGAGCATAGAGTCTATCTACTCTATCAGTCGCCAGCGCAGTAGACTACTCACTTTCCCCTCCCTATACATTTTCTGCGACAGTAGTCTATGTTGTATCTCGAGGAATGCTTTGTCGCGTGGTGGGCACATAGACGGAAGAAAGAAGTTCACTCAATTAGTCTGCACATGCAGCAAAGCACTCGACTGTCGTTTGTCTTCCCCCAAATTCGAGGGGCAAGCCGGATCGGAAGCAAGCACGACTGATGTACTAGATGGCAGCCACTATCCAATCAGCACATAAGAACGAACTCCCGCGACGATGTTGACTTAGATCAAGTACTTATTTGCTGTTTGCAATACGTAGGTTGAGTCATACATAAAATAATCAAATAGTAGATTACGTTTCTAATGGTCTGCGCATGGTGCAATTCTTGCATAGCGGCCGCTTTGTGTAGTTTTGTACCAAGTTGTTGTATTGGTCTGAATTCCAAATATCCAACAACTGCGTCTCTGGGTCAGTGATATTCCCAAAGGCACCAAGGCTCTTGCGCTGCTCGTCAGGTGCGCAACATGGATCAAACCTGCCGCTATGGTTCACCCAGGCTTCTTGACCGAGAAATGGGCAAACAGCTTCTGGACTTACAGCGCCTTGAGATTCCTGCGAGTCGTCCAGGTCGTTGAAATTCTCAAGGCGAAATGGCTTACCACTTGGTCGGCGGTGCGTCGATGCAATCTCTCGACATTGTCTTGCAATGACATTCCATTGACGTATACTATCTTTGTTTCGCCTTAGGTTCTCGCTCTTAATCTCAGAAAAGTGCGCCCAGAGATGATGTCCTTTCACCCGATCGCAGTCTTCCTTGATGGCAAATTTCACTAGCTCCGGTATTTCCTGAAGATTACCCTCCATGAAAGTAAGTTGCAATGTCACGGAGCAGTAGTTTCCTCCTTTCTCCGCAATCTTGTTCCGGATCTCAATGAACTTTCGTAAGTTAGCAACCTGCGTGTCCAGGTTGGATCCCTTCATTATCTTCTCCTGTGTCTCCTGTGTAATCCCATTCCAGCTGATTTTTACATCAGATCCAACAGGAATGATCTTTTCCGCCCAATACTCGACCCCGCCATTGTAAAATGAGCCGTTCGTTGTCAGATTCAACCTCACGCCATGTTCATCACAAAGCTGCAGCATTTCCAGAAAGTGTTTGTAGTACAAAGGTTCTCCCATCGTGGTTGGGATGATTTCTCGCAGTCCTGTGGGAGCCAAGTCGGCGACTGTCTTGCGGATCATTTCAAAGTCCATCCGACGCTTACGAATACCTTGCTCCTTGCGCCTTTTCTGGTGGGGACTAAACTCAGAGTGTTGCTCGCACATGGTGCAGCTGAAGTTACAATCGTCAGGATTGGTATCGAAAGTGATCCTCCACGGAGATGGTAGCCGCTCAATCGCATACTGCTTGGATTCTTGACTGTTATCGTGCGCATCCGCTGTCACTTTCGCAACTCCTTGATGCAGTTTTGCATGTGCCACGGTATACCAGCTGTTAGATGCAGCCTCGGCAATACCACGTTCGCTATCCTCACTTCGCATGGTTTGAAACAGCTGCAATAGACTCTCTGTGTGCCGCTTAATGCAGGGGATTTGTCCATCGAGACTGTAGAGATATCCCTGCTCTCCAAGATAGTTCATTCCTGCTGGTTGTTCCACCGCTTTTCCCATTGCTTCAGCAAGAGAATCTGCACTACGGTGCTGAAAGGTCAATCCGTTAACCGCATCTTTCACAAGCTCCCCCATGCCACCATACGAAGCCGTTATAACTGGCACCCTGCACTGCTGTGCTTCATGAATCACCAAGGGGCTGTTTTCTTCCCAGATGGATGGCACAACGAGGCAGTCTATTTCATTCAAGAGTTTATCCACAATGTCCTTGTTGGCGTATTCAGGTTCCCACGAGAACAGGTCGCCAGCGCGAGGATGGGGACACTCCGTGATCTTTCTCTGGAGTGCTCGAGATGTGTTCGCATCCTGACGACCAAATATCTTCACGCGAAATGGAATGTTCTCAATGCTACAACTGTCACTGCTCTTCCTGTTCTGCAGCAACTTTAGAGCCGCCTCCACTAGCAGGTTAATACCCTTTGCTGGCTGATGACGCCCTGCATATGCGAATACATACGGGTCACTGCTCTGCGTTGGGAGAGGGGAAGAAGGGCTTTTGTGAATACTGTCGGCAGATGCCTTGTGGCGATATGCACGGCTCGCTAAGCGGTCTCGAAAGAATCCATATGGCTCAACGATGACTTTATCAGCTGGCAAAGAAAAATCGTTAACAAATTTGTTTCGGAGATACTGCGAAGGTGCGATGAAGGCGTCGATCTGCTCGCAGGCATTTCTGGTTGCTTTCATTCTTGAAGCTATCCACGACGTCCAGTACTGGAGCTCATCATCTTCACTTTGGCTGCTTGAATTGTCATAAACTCCACTTGCGTATCTACCAACGTAGCATTGTCCCGCGCATTTACCGTTTTCTTGGCCGTCACAGAGCTTCCACGGATAATTTTGAGCTGCACCCGTTTGTAGGAATTGGCCGCGAGGACACATGAGCCAATAATCGTGCAGGGTGTAGAGAACGTCTGCACCGGCCGTCTTGGCAATTGCAGGGAGGTTGAGCGATAGATGGTTCAGATGATGAAAATGCACAATATCTGGTTTGACTTCTTCAAGTACTTCCTCAAAGGCACGGTCCACTTCTTTGGCCATGAATCTAAAGTACGGAGCCTCGCGACTGTAGTTCATTCTATACACCGGAAGATCGCTATCCAGCTGGTCGGCTGCCTTCCTGATCTCAAAGTCAGGACGGTACGGGTCATGCTCACGAGCGAATACATGAACACTCTCACACTGACCCGAGTTTTTCAGTTGTAGCGCGACCATTTGAGCGTAGACCTCACTGCCACCGTTAAAGTCTGGCGGGTAGCCGTGGTTTACCACAAGGACTCGTGGTGCAAGGTGATGGTCTAAATCAGAGCCTCGGTTAGTAGAGAACTGCCGACGAACAGCTCCATGATACTTGGCTGAGCCCGATGTGCCTCTTCTCAGTGTACATGTGAGCCCAGTGCTCCCATGATAGCGCTCTTGAAGCTGATCAAATGGCGAAGAACTTTGCAGGAACGAGTCATTCACGAGTGCTACCACTGCTCCGCCGCCACCTCCACCACTTATCTTTGCGCCAATTGCACCACTATTACGCATTGCATCTACAAGGAGTGATGTAGAACCTGTGTCGAGTCCACAATTGCTGTACCCAGCATGTGTTTGCGCCATAAGTTCACCCAAAATTCGAAAGCCCGATTCCCGTGGAATAGCATAGTCATATAGACCTCGGAGTACGTCTTGGAAAACCTGCGCTCTATGGTTCTCTTCAATAGGGAAGCGAGTGGCTGCCCGTACTGGATGCGTGGTAGTAGAATCCGCGTCACAAGAACCTCCTTGCGTCAGAATGCCGGGAAACTGAGCGTTTATCTCACTCCCAGTCATGATCTCTGGCAGCCGGGCTTCGTACTCTGCGAATCGAGATGGGGCCATATCACACAGGTGCTTTATCGGTTCGCCACGAGATGCTTCTAGAATGGCTTTACCCACGATTGCGCTGGTCTGGACGGTTTGGTACGCTGCTGACCCAGTGGACCGTTTCATTCCCGACTCCACAGCAATCACAGATAGTTCCTCTGGTAGAGGGAGAATGCGGGTTGGCATCTCCGTAAGGGGTGTGCTGCATCGAATTCCAACCAAAGGATGCTCAATCGTTCTGGCACCCGGTGCCGTCACAGCCAGTTGATCTAGAGGCCCGCACGGTGCGCCGACTATATTGTTCTCAACATCTTTGCACAGCATCGACAAAGACACTGGTTCAAGCATGTCGGCAGGCAATTTTAACGCTTTGCCAAGCGATATTGCTGTTGCGACTTCTACCGCGGCTGAAGAAGCTAAGCCCGTGTTCCATGGTAGGTCGCTCACAGTCACGACTGTGAAATCTCTTCCTATGGGAAACTTACTCTTTGGGAATCGTTGCTGTGAGATTCGATGGAGTATTCCGGTAAGGTATAGCTCCCAAGGAACAGCGGCATCGACGGTAGCAAACTTTTCAGACAGAGCGGCTCGTAACTCAGAGTCGCTTTTACATCGGCCATCTGTTGTGACTAACTCACCAGTAGGAAATGCAGTTTCTCGCACTTTGAAGTCTCCTGATTCGATAGCCCGTGCCAACTCAGAGAGCTTATTCACTTGAATACAGGCTAGACGGATCGTGCCATGCTCTCCCTCAGTACTATCTTCGACGGCGGCCAATGATACCACCCGCTCGGCTGTGGGATGCTGGATGGCGTAACTTCCTGAGTAATCCGCAAATCCACACATCAGGTCCATGCGGCCGGGGGAGCTACTGATATGTAGCTCCTGTAAGCTCGAACCGCCAGCATCATCTCGACCAAATAAGGCGCGCCGCAAGGTACTCGGGATATGAACGCTATTTTCTTGTTGAAGTGAACGCACAGACCGCATAATTTCGTCCTGCCCCTGTTGTAGCTCCTGGACCTCTGTCGATGATCTCATGGTTGGCTGGTACACGCCAGCGTTATCATTGGCTATCACTTGAAGCGCTGAGAAATAGGCTCTAGGATTACCAATGTCAAGGCGGTGCCCATCGGTGAGACAGCCGAACAAACACCCATTGTCTTGCAATGCGTCCTTAAGAACCTTTCGCAAGTCTACTTCCTCTTGCGGTGCGATCTGGTCCTTTTCGGCTTGTAGAAGATTGAAGATGGACGGAGGTAACACGTCGATACCCTAGGCGAAGAGAAACACACAGGTAAGAAATCACAACACCACCTTTGCAATGATAGTACCATGAAGAAAACAAACTTACCAGCTGCGATGGATATCTCACTGAACCATCTATCGATAGCTGGAATGGTTCATACTTTGAACGAGGCTTCTCAACCATCTCATGAACTAGCCATGGACTGCCCGGTTCGTACTTAGACTGTTTGTTTCTCAACAATCCCGTCTGTCGCACTTCGGATTCATTACACAGCGCCGCACCAGTCAGCGCAGTGTCACGCCAACTACGGAAACCAGAGCTAACAGATGAAGGGATCGCTTTGTAGGCCGCAAGTACATCTTTGACACAAGTAGCAGAGAAGATATGATCCCCAACAGCCAACACAAACGGCTCATCGCCGATGAAGTGCCTCGATGCTAGGACTGCATCACCAAATCCACCCACACTGTGTTGAAGAACGATCTGCACTTTCAATTCCTTCCGTTCGGCGGTGGTATCTTGCTGCCGTTGATAATCTTGCAAAAATGAGACCAGCAACGGAATCTGCTGGGGCGTGGACACCACATATACTTGATCAACAGAATGACTTGTATCATGAAACTGATCGAGGAGAAATGACAGCGCGGGGCGAACTTCCCATCTCGGGGCTTGAAGATCAACACTGTCCATTAGATACCCAGGTGAAATAATTGGAAACAGAGCTTTGGGGGTAACTGCAGATTGCGGAGCCATCCTGGTGCCCAGCCCACCTGCCGTGATGACGGCTTTCCGGACTGTTGGCATGATCGCTGTTGTTGAGGTTGTTGGGTCTTCACAGTTACGATAGCTGTTTCCACCGCAGTTGCGGTTGGCTTCATTCGATATCGCTGCCGATGCAATTGGTGCTGCGATCTTCTTTGTCAACATATACATTTCGTGGCCATTGAAACGCTCACGGCCATCTATCTTCCAGCCCAATGACGCATCAAATAGTGCCTTCCATTGTTCATGGTTGCGCTCATGTGATGCCTGCAACGCAAACATATGCAGTGATAGCAGCGCATGCAGGTTATCAGGTGTGGAAACACGATCAATCACACAAAGACGCGCATCTCCCGGGCTCATGGAGTGCAAGCGGTCTAGGATTACAGTTGCTTGGCGGTCAGACCAATCGTGCAGCACCCGCGAAAGGAGGTACAGATCAGCCTTTGGAAACGGTCCGTCAAACAGATCTCCAACTTCGTGCTTTATGTCGTTGCTGAAGCCTTCAGACGAAATTGCGGCAGCCACCACTTCTGGGCGATCAATGCAGATGAACTCTTCTGCATCCTTCAGAAGCCCGCTACCCTGCAGCTCTTTCAGGAGGGACCCATAGCCCCCACCAATGTCCGCGATCGTACGAATGGTCTGAGAATCACGAATCTCCTGCTGTGCCAAGGGTTTAGAGCCTATGTTCTGACGAGGCAACAGTTTCGACAGAACCACAGCAGCACCTTTCCAGTCAGCATCCGCATAGGACTTGAGAACACGCTGAGATAGCTCGACCGAAGTGGGATCAGTTGCTAGCTCAGCAAAAGTATCGCGATCAAGCGTCTCCGGGGGACATTCAAGCCATGCTTTCAAATATCTGTCCTGGAGCCAATACGCGCACCGTTCTGCAGTTACACTGTTAATACCACCACCACCAGTAGCAAGAAGCAGTACTCGATTAAGTAGTTGAACCGTCGGGTTAGCAACGTTCTCACTTGATTGCTCTCGACGAAGCATCCCCATCTCTACGCAACAATCTTGCAGGACTTTTCGAAAAATCGGGGAGATAGAAGACGGCATTTGTTGAGTTTCTTCTTGAAGCACCTTGTTCTCAAGGATATGCTTTAATGCGAGCGACTTCCAGTAGCCCTTTGATGTGTTCTCAAGCTCTACGGCGCTTGACAGCATTGATTCTCCCAAGTTCACCACCACCTTTCCAGTTTCATCAACCACGCCCCACTGCCCATTCGGAAATCTTACTCTGGCTTGACTGTTGTAGTGTGGCTCTGTGAACAAGTACCGTGCACAACGGCCCAGCTCCTGGCCCGTCTGGTCCATGTAAAACCAGCCACCTTCGTCTCTTACTTGCGCAATTCCTTTGTGAGGCACACACGCTTCGATTAACTTTCGTTCGTCCGTTGCGGTGCCGGTGCACCAGTCTTTGCCATTGACGTCGATAATCGTCGGATTTCCATCAAGATCGTGCACTACGCTTTGGCCCGCAGAGTTTGGATCTCCTGCGTAGGAAAATGGACCCAACGTTTTTTCTCCAAATTGGTCAATGTAGTAGTAACAGTTTTCACAATCGCGCACTGGACTCCTGAACAAGCCATCTTCTGGCAGCGCATGAAAGTTGCCGACCCAACTGTAACGATCACAGTACACAGGTTGGCCGGTCAAGTCAATGTGGAAGAATCTACCCTCGAAATCCATAACCGCTGCTCTTTGTGCATAGAAACCGAAGGTCCGCTTGTACCGAATGTCACCATACACGGGAGCTCCGTTCCGGTAGATGTGATAGGCGCTATTTCTTTCCCGTACAGCCGCAACACCATCGTGGAACGACAGTATCTCATCGAACCTCCCGAACTTTGCGTCCACCTGTGGATTGGAACTGTTACTTGAAGACAGCAATCGCGGTGGCGGGAAGGATAGCCGCGTCCTTTGAAGAATCTTCGCAACAAGGTTGCGACGGAGAATCATACTTCGAAGTGTCCCTGGGTTGTCTTGCGATCTAAAAGAATAAGTGGCCCGTCAGTTGGTTAACGCAATGCGATAGCTGCTCTTTGTTGATAGTCGTGATCCCAACTCTAAGCTTCACATGCCAAGGAGATCGAAAGTTTCAGACAGTACTGTTTGCACGGGCGATCGAAAATTTCAGATAAGTACTGTAAGTACACAGGTTACGAAGAATCCTGGGAAAATTCTGATCTTGCGAAGACACACCACCTTGTTCAATGCGAACCCATCGCCCATATCTTATGCTAGTGGGTGCGGTTGTATTAAAAGTTGTTTTAGAAGGCAATTGAAGTTGGGATTTGCGCAGGAGCAAAAGGTGCACAGAAGATCTTCTTGGCAGTATTCCGCGGAGTGCCGTCTTGTTGGAGACGTTCAGCATTTCGATCAAGCTGTTTCGGTGCCTTGAGTCAGTCCTACTCTGGCAAACGCCCAAACCATGTGCAACGCTGGAAGTTTGTTTTGTCTGTGCCCATCATCAGCCCACTCTCTTCGCATCTGATATGACCTCCAAGAAGGAAGTCAGACTGGACCAAACTAGTTGTTATTGTTGTTGGAGTTCAACAAGATTAGATGCCTCGTCGTGGTCGCATAGTGTGTGCTGCTGAATCAATCTGTGGGACTCCATGAGGTGGAACTCAAAGAGGTCCGTCTGTTCACTCCTCTTTGCGACCTCTAGAGCCACGGTTTGCTCTGCCACCTTCTTCTTCGCTTCGCTCACGGCTCAATATGTCCGCCGAGTGTTTGTCATGGCGACTATAATTGATTGGATTGCTCGTCTCCTTCGTGCTGCCGACCGCCGACCCGTTGGTATAGTTATGAGCACTTTCTCTCCTACTGTCATTTTGTGGTCTGTGCCAGTACCATCACAAGGCAACAGCAACCATTGCATCGTCACGTTGTTGTTGCGCTTCAATGGCCTTCCAAAGGCGCTACAACGCGTAAGTCAGATACACAATGGGAGAGCGCAGTACGCCAGTCGCTCTGTTGTTTGTAGCATCCTGTTGTCGCTGACGTTCGAGCATCAAGCGACGACAACATGGTGCTGACTTTTGACTTTTGGAAATCAGAAAGGCACCAATGCCATGCTGGGGAAATCCTAATAAAATTTGAATACGGAAAAAGGGGAAAAAGAAAAGGAAAAAGAAGGGAAAAAGAGGGGAAAGGAAAAAGGAAGAAAAACTAACTTTGTATTCCAGTGATCGCGCCAGCTTTTGTGACACAACTATGTAGAGGGCAAGAGGTAACTTCGTACTTCTTGCAACCATCCCCTCTACCCTTGCTTACTTGGTTACATTTGTTCTACCAACTGGTAGCTTCAACAGCTGTAGCTACTCTACTCCATACTGTTCATCGCAGGCCCTCTAGAGCCTTTTTCCACTCCGGGTCACAAAAGTAGCCACAAGCGTACACAAGAATACTAGACTGGTGTGAAAATTGAATGTACTTACTGCTGCTTACATTATCGAGCCACGTAGGTGTAGCTCTAATACGAGCCTTGCTTTTGCACAATTTAGGAATCCACTGAGCTGTGCTACAAGAGCACATGTACGGGGTCGCTTGTGTGCCAGCTGCATGTACATGTACCGAGCCGAGGTGCGCCAATTCTAGGCCGCGATTGGAAAACTAGAAATCAACAGTTCGTAGTAGCATAGTGCAGAGTTTAGGAGCACATCGCACCGTAGCTCATGCAACCTCGTCTACTAGTTCAACAGCTCGTCGTAGCATAGTGCCACGTCACAACCTAGAGAGGGTTTCGCAGCCCATACTCTAGCTCAGTGCAGCCGCCATCTAGTATCAAGTACCTCAGTAGCAGCGTGGCGTAGCGCAGGTGTAGCCTCTACTTGTTCAGCAGCTCATAGTAGCATAGTGCAACGCAGCTCTGCAATTAGTTTATCAGCTCGGTTGGAACCCAACAGCATTCACGTCAGGACTACTATTCCCAATTAGCATGCAATGCATGGATCTACGTCGTCGCGCTTACGCTTTTGACCCAGAATTCCCATTGTTCCAAGTCGAAGACTGTTTTGCAAGGCAGTGGCGCTCGAAGTCTCCTGGAAGCTACACTTCGCTCGATGTAAAACAACAAACTTTTTTTAATTACGATAGAACAACTAACTGAAATTTGGTGGTGGTGGTAGCAATACCCATGGATCAATAATGATCCATGGCAATACCTATATCGTTACTTACTATACACAATCGAGCACAACTTTGTGAAGCTGTTATATTGTATCATGACAGCGCAGCGCAGCCGAGGAGCTCCCTTTGCAACACTTTGGAACAGAACGCCGTGTACAAAACGTGCAGGTTTCATTATGTATGCGATTTGTTCGACTCCCTCTCCTCTCTACATTCCATCAAGATATTACACTACAGTTGCTCCTCATCTCCTCCTCGTGATGCGTGCGTGCGCCAGGTGCTGTTGTTGTTGTTGTTTTACTTCTGCTTGGTCTTCCCCACTACTACAGCACCATCACCTGCTTCTTGTCCATAATAATAATGTTGTAAAACACCATGACAATCGACACCAGATACGGCCCTTCCGTCGCAAAATAAGGAACCAAATTCTGGGGTGGAACATGGGATGTAAATTCCATATAATGGTAAAATCCAATCGCATTTAGTTTGGCCCCACAAAAGGCCAAAAAGATCATTTGAAGAGGTCTGGTGGTGTGCCAAAGATTCAACGCCGAGACCAAAAAGACTGCAGCGTAGTAGTATGGAAAAATCCAACAATGAAGGCACGTTGCCTTTTGCAACCATTCAGGTCGTTCCAAAAAGAGTCGATTGTGGTGGACACTGAAATCATACGTCACTTGCATCAAGAAACCAGGATCCTGATCCACGAGTTCTCGTTCACAGTAAGCTCGTTCCACTGTCAAGGACATGAGAATAAAGTACACTTGAAGCAAACAGAGAACAATCTTGGATATCATGATGATGGAAGAGACGAACGGTACTACTGTAAGATGGTGTTGTTGGAGCGTCCACAAAGAGGATGAATAGGAAGCAATGATGAAGCAATTCGCGTGTGACGAAGTGGGCCCACTGACAGAGTGCGTCGGATGCAAGGTTGATTGGAATAAAGATGAGCGCTGGATGAGGTTAACACAGCCGGTGCTGTTGCAGAGTTTCAACGATGAGTTTGATCTTCCGGAGAAAGCGTCGAAGTCACCGGCAAAAGCCAGAAGCAATCTGGTCAAGGGAGAACCAAGCGAGTTGATCTCTGGATGGCCAGATCACTCCACACAGAAACTGACCCAATTGATGGCCTCCAGTCTCACTGGCAC
>JAVCKV010315371.1:0-14089 GCA_032274145.1 Herpochondria borealis
CGCGGAATTGAAGACCGAGAAAGCCCAGCAGGCAATCCTGAGGTGTTAGGGTTGTGGCTGTTAGCTGCTGTGTATCCGCACCGTGCTGTTGGAGGACGACGAGGAAGGTTAGAATCCGATACATGTACACCATAGTTTGTGTTTTGTGTGACTCGTGTTTTACCCATGGGAACTTGGAAAGACGAATTTGAAATGCTACTGGGCAGGATAATCTCGCTGGTTAACACATGGCATACATATTAGTAACATGGGAGGCACAATGATTAGAGTGCTAACCAGCAGTGAGCATACTTGTATTAGTCATTTCCCCGCAACAACAAATATGCCATACCACCAAAATAATAGATCCCAGGCTGTACTACTTGGCAGCCCCTGCATCGACTCTGAAAAGGAAACCAAGACAAGTTGGAATCGATGCTGCATTTCCACCACTTAAAACCGACAACTGATCTACCATTGTTCGATGTAGGCACTCTATGTCTACTTTCACCAGCATTAGTATCATCAACACTGGTTGCCAATTTAATCACGTGATGCAGTCATCTACTTCGTACAAGGATCGTAGTGTTTATCTGTTTACTAGAAGTCTGTGCGGCGCTCCGATGCCTCCGCGCGCCAAAAATTGTGCCCATGCCATTCAATGTTTGTATATTTTGGCCTTTTTGGCCTTATACAGTGACAACAAGGCCAAGAACTTGGACACCAGGCCGTAGATCATCGTCATAATTACAGCCTCTCGAGGCTTTTTGGCACACTCACAATTTGCTTCTGAGCTTGCCTCTTGACTGACTCTCCAAGCATCTTCATACTTGTGAATTATGTTGGACCTCTCTTAGCACGTTCAACCTTGAGGAATTCCTCAAGGTTCAACTACGATAGTCTAGAGACCGACTCCCCTCCTAGAGATATTGGTAGCTAGCGGCCTCAGCTTTCCACAACACTCTCTGTCTGCTCAAGTTTTTTTAGGGCGAGGCTCTCTTGCTTGTGTGCCTTGAACTTGATAAACTGCATGCTTTTCAAAGATAGGACCCTGAAAGCTCTGCTGGAGTTGTCCCCTTCCAATGCAACTTTCCTTTCTGCTGCATCAATTCTGTGCGCGACAGCTTCCTGCCAATGAACTTGTGTATGCTGTTGCCTAATTCCTGCATCCGCCAGCGTACATGGAGTAGTGCTTATCTGTTACTAGAAGTCAGTCGGCACTAGTCCCTCCATTCAAAATATCTGATGCCTCCGCGCGCCAAAACCTGTGGCAAGGCCTTTCTATTTTTGGCCACAACAAGGCCTAGAACTTGGACATTAGGCCGTAGATTATGGTCATAATTGCAGCCTCTCGAGGCCTTTTGGGCGAAAATGCCAATGACGTGCAGTAATACACGCCCACAAAACTCACAAAACTAATGAAAACCATCATCACACCACCACTACTACCACGAACCACGAACCATGAAAACCAAACAAACAGAAGACTATGATGTTGTGATTGTCGGCTCGGGTCCAGCCGCTCTATCGTGTCTATCTGCTATTCAAACTCCCTACTCACTTGATGCCCTTTCGGCTGGTCAGCTACACAGAGCGGCCAATTGCTGCGACAAGACAACATCTCGTCACAAACGCGTCTGCGTCATTGACCCACACAAGGATTGGATGAACAATTGGAACACGAATCTGTCGGCGTTGAATATTCAATTCTTACGATCGCCGTGTCAAGCGCATCCCGATGCCTTTGATCAGAATGCGCTCTTGGCATTTGCTCAAATGCACAACCGGCAAGACGAGTTGTTGAATTCTGGATGTGGTGACATGAGCGAACTACAGTCCCTCGTAGAGTCTCACTTTGGGTTGTGGAAGTTACCTTCGAAACGGCTCTTTGATGACTTTTGCAAAGACTTGGTGCAGACCTTGCCTCATGAGTATAAACAAGGCATGGTGGGGGACATTGTCAGAACTTCTGATGGTAAAGGAACTTCTCTCTTTGAGGTATGCCTGAAGGGTGAGACAAAAAACATTCGATCGAAAGCCGTAGTCTTGGCCATGGGAATGGTGGGGCGTCCCATTGTACCCCAAGCGTTGGCGAATGCTCCAAATCTCCACTTGTGGCGCGACGCGTTGTTGGCCACCACCACCACGCAACATCATGAGAACTGGAGCAACGTCTTGGTCGTTGGTGGAGGACTCACCGCTGTTCAAGTTGCGCAGTACTTTGCTGCTGCTGGTACAAAGAACAGCAGACGCGTCGTCACGTTGTGCAGTCGTCGACCCCTTGTAGAGAGGCATTTTGACCTCAACATGGAGTGGTTCGATCGACGTACCAGCAACAAGTGCATGAGCGACTTTTATCATTTACCCAAATCAGATCGCTTGAAAATGCTCAAGCAGAGTCGCGGTGGAGGAAGTGTCCCCAAGGTGTACATGGATGAACTAGTGCGTTTGGAAAAGAGTGGGCTGATCAAGCGCGTGGTGGGAAATGCCAGTCATGTGGTGGTGCAGGATAACGATGATGACGACAGGGCAATGATTCAGTTTGACGACGGAACGTGCCGTCGGTTTGATGCGGTCGTGTTGGCGTGCGGCGAGCAACCCAACTGTGAAACCCATCCTCTATGTCAAAAGTTATTGGAACGATGGCCAATCGACGTGGTAGGAGGCTTCCCGAGCGTGTCGGAGGACTTGGAATGGACTCAAAACCTGTTTGTGGTGGGAGGGTTGGGTAGCCTCAACATTGGTCCTGATGCCGCCAACCTCATGGGGATGCGACGCGCGTCACAGCTAGCGGCCAACGCACTTCAGTGTCGGTGCTGGCTCCGGACCGAGAATGTGCTCAAGAACCCCTTTGATGTGTTTTTGGATGATACATCCGATAGTGAAAGCGACAGCGACGAAGAATGAAGATTGCTTGTGTATGTTTTGACGCCCGAACCTTTGCTATATAGCAAAAGCGCGGTAAACTAGATGGTAACACATGACGTACTTAGCGACCAGGCGCATCATGTGTACAGTCTACTTTGCTCTCCAACTTTTGAGCTCCTAAAATAACAAGTGCTGCTTTCTAAAAGCTGTGCATCGGCGATAGGATGCGTATCTTGAATGGATCACCACCATTGTAGATCTGAGATTTAATGAACGAAAAAGATCGAAAAGATACTTTGGTCGGACCGTCAACCGCGATTTACGTACTTCAACTTGAAACTCATCGATGAGATCAACATGACAATGAACGGAGACGACGAGCTACAACGTGGCAGAGAAGGGAGTGACAAGAAAACGAGACAATGGCAAGATCAATAGGAAAACACACTACTCTATTACTGGGGCTGATTATTCTCGCTTCAGCTGCTGCGTTTACGAGTCCCACTGTAACAACTACGAAGAAAAGCTTGATGGTGCAGCATGAGCCGTCCCAGATGATGAGCCACACGAGACCTTCGCGCCTGCATGCCGAGCCAGATGAGCAGTCGCTAGAGGTCAAGTCGTCCGTCGTCGTCTCGGCCTACGACGATGGAGACCCACGTCAGGCTCTAGAGCAGTTTGGCTCTCTGTTCAGCCAGGTGCAAGCTATTGTGACCGAAGGAAGCAACTGGGATGCCGACGAACTGGAGAACAAGACACGAGAGTTTGCAAGGACCTATGTTGGCGTGGTCGTTCCTGGCCTCGGGTATGCTTCCACCAGCTTGGCTGTCTATGTTACTACGTTCGCCACTATTGGGGTCGGACTCGCTCTTAGTGGTCGGGGATACAATGATATCATTGCTGCTTCTAGTGGTTTCGAACCACTGCGTGCCTTGCTGGAGAAGGCTGACCCGACATGGGGTAATGTAGCTATCGCACTCGTGCTTCTGGAAGTACTCTCACCTGTCATTCTCGCCTTGACGTTGGCACTCACACCAAAGACGATGGATGCCCTGCGAACGAATCTTGATGAATGGGGATGGGGCGAAGAAGGAATCGACGAGCGAGTAGCTGAGATGCTGGGAAAATAATGAGCCTGGCTATTACCAGAGAACCGTATCATCATCTGTATTGATATCAACTGTGTTTGTTGCCCAGTACTTACACGGTGAACATGGAAGGGTGTTGCTTGCGCAACCTGTAAAGAGCAAGTTGTAAGCTGGCACATGAAGCCTGCAAAGAACGCGGCATGCAAAGTAGCTGACTGATAATGATAGGGACGCGGTTGTGCTGTAGCTGCAACCACTCTAGGTCCCTGACGTTTTCTAGGCTGGGTGCTACCTCCCCTGCACCGGGTGCAGGACAGTCAGAATTGCACAGCAAAATGTACGGTACAGTATGATCATGGTACCAGTGCCATTTTCGCGCGATCTGTGATCAGATTTTTGCTGATGTCCATCTGACACGCACCCATCACGATGACAACAGTCCCAAAATATTATCTTCTCCGCCAACACAAAGGAACGAACGAACGAACGGCAATCCGCTAGCTGCTGTAGGCCATGTCATGGTCGACGTTTCACACAACAAAGATGGACCAAAGGCAGCGCCGGTCGTTCTCTGAGTTCAAACCTCAACGCATAGTCTTTGCGTTGTCAACGTCATGGCGTATTGTGTTGGGTGTCACAGCGCTGATTGATTTCTGTGCTGCCATTCATGTATTCAGAGAAGAGAATGAGGTTTGCCCATTATCCAGTAACAATACCAACGGTTTCTTTCGAGCCAACAACAATAACAATGAAACCTGCTCATCACCGACAGTAACCGATTCACTGCTTCGTACTCTGAAGCAACTTCTCAATCGATGGCGCATACACATTGGTGTTGTGTTTGCTCTTTTATGTTTCGTCGATGCCGTTCTAAAGGCACGGTGGACTCGAAATCGGATCTTGATAGAAGTAGACCGACAGAGATTGCTGGGGAGAACCGACGAGAAGCAAGAACGGGTTTTGCAACTTGCTTGGAATGCATACATGGTGACAGTTGGTCTGCATCTACTGGTTGTGCCAGTGGGTGTGTTTGTATTTTCGTGGCATGTTCTGTCGGGTAACCACGAGACTGTCAAACAGCTGCTGATGAACACTACCACAGATACGGAGAACAATGCAGAGACGGAAGAGAATACGTACTCAATGGATCCAAGGCATGGCATTCTATTGGCAATGCTCCACTACTATCTGCATGCAATCTACTGGGCAATCGAGGCCAAGATTGGGGCGTTGCGGAAGTCTATAATACCCCGTCTTGTCCGCTTTTTCATCAAACATCCCATTCGATTCTCGTCTCGTATGCGCACCTATCTCAGGACGCTGCGGTTGGCGAAATATTTGGGTCCAATCTTTGGGGCTTGTGCAAAGTTTATGGACAATGCGACGGAGCTGCACAAAGTATTCCGCCAACATTTTGAGGCCGCCATGTCTCGTCGAAGGCGCAAGAGAAAATGGCAAGCCATGACGCCTGATCAACAAATGGTGGCTGCCACTGTTCGAGTTCAGAGCGCCTTTCGAGGGATCCAGACTAGGAGGTCTGTGCTTGGATTCATGACCATTTTGAAATCGAGAAAAACCATGGTGGCTCGTCGAATCCAAAAAGTGATGCGATCATCAGTGGTGCGTGCGGCATCTAGACTTGATTTGAAGCGACTGGAACTCGAGAAACTAGAAGAGGAAGCCCGGGGAGCGCACTTTCTTGGAAGCCAAATGCGCATTGCTGATCGGCGCCGCATGTATCAGCTGCAGGATGAACTGCGCGAGACTGCATATGATCTGATAAACAAGCGGTTGCTGTTGCGTCCCAACACTCGATTTGCCGTGATTTGGAAAGTTGCATTTGTTCTGTTTGTGATTATGGACATTTACCAGCGGGCGTGGCCCACTCAGACTGCAGTGATTGCAATGTTCCTTCAGGACAAATTGTCACCAGTGACTGAATGGCAAGAGTGTGGCATGATCGACGCACGAACCAAGGGACACTTTTTGCTGCCCGTCATTGGAGGTCTGAATAAGCTTTTTCGACGGCAACTAGTGTCACCATCGGTACTTCGCTGGTATTGCGACGAGCCTTTTGTATCCTTGCAATCCCAAGCCGTCGTGGTATTACTCTACTTGTGGTCACGAAGAGAATGGATTGTTGGCATGGTATTCTACGTGGACGTTGTTGTGACCTTCTTTATTGGCGAATTGCATCCCAAGACGGGAGCTCTTGTCCCCAAGCCATTCTTTACCAGATGGCTGTTTCCCGGGCTCCTGTTGGAGTTGGTTGTGAATCCGGAAATGGAATCCACCAGCCGGTTCCTTGGTCGTCTTGTTATTGACATTTTCAGGGTAGGGCCAGTTCGTGTATGGTGTTGGACGGTAGTGCTCTTCTATCCTCTCTTTAGGATTGCCATTCGCAATTTGGCCGTCAAGGTTGCTGCACCGGCTATTGAAAAGGAAAACCTGCAGGAAATGGATCGAGCAGCAGCAGCTGCAAAGTCGCAACGGCGACTACCAGCCCTGATTCAGAAAGTTCAGAGTCGCACGGCTCTTGGGGCTGCTCGGCGGCGAAGCGTCATGTCAAACTATGATTTGCAGTCACTATATCATCACGACAGTTTCAACCACCAGCCACCCATCTCGTTCGGGTAGTTAGTTGAAACAGAAGTTGCTCGCATTGCCTTATGGCTATTCTAGCTATGCTGTGGTATTTATGATGATAGAGAATTTGCTTTGCTCGCTATCTACAGAGGCTGCACTTGACGAAGCTTCAAAGGCAGTAGCACTTGCCATAGAGCTCGCCATAGCAACCCGCGCATTAGAATGAATTGAGAATAACGCCGGCCGGTCGCGCAAGACAGCACTGTCTACTGTACAGTATAGTACTGTATGTAAAGTGCCTCACATCTACAAACCTTACAACTGAACACAACGCCATAATGGAAAGTTGTGTGACGTGTGGGCAGAACTTAACTACGGGTGCACAACCATTAGAAGTATAATGTATGAGACGTGTACTAATTCGTAAAAGTTATGCAGCATGGCATCTACGGTTTTTAAAAGTCTTTCTTTGGAACAGGTGCAAACACACGTCGGTAGATCGTGTCCGAATGGCCGTCCACCAATAGGAGCAGTTGCGCCATGATGAGGTGCCCCACGATGACAAAAGTCATCCTCCACGAAGAGCCAAACATCACGGCAGATGTTAGGAGTAGAAACATGAGTTGGAACTGAAGTCCGTGCATGAAGCGATGCAAAAGACTGGAAGAGCGTGCTCGTTTCTGGCGGCTGAGGCGGACCGAGGAGAAGCCGAGCAGGGCAACTTGAACCAAAAGCACACTGAAACAGAGGAAGAGAGAGAACTGAGTCAGGGTCGAGTTGTTGGTGTCTTGGGCCAATAGAAGTTTCAGTAGTAGAAACGTATGAGCCGCAGCGGCGATGCTGGATGCCAAATAGAGTTCCTGCGAATACTCAGTAGGTCGAGAGCACCTGGCAATCATGTAGATGGTGTATGCGAGGAAATGCTTCGAGTTCATGACCACCAAGGCAACCAACGCTAGCGTTGGTATGACTGGTAACAACCAGTGGACGTTGTTCAGTAGCCTGTACCCATTGTTCACCAACAAGCCCATTACACGCTTCACGATGCTGTCAGGTGTCTTTGTGTATTCCATTGCTGTTTTCACCCCGAAGAAGACTGCTCGATGGAGGAATTGGTATGCCTTTTCAAAGGACGTACCACTCAGCGACTTGGGTGCGACAAGATACTGACACTTGAGGATGATCCGTGGCGTCTTGCCTGCATCTTTTCCGAGGTGGACATCATGGTACTCCTTGTCGAAGTCAATCATGAGAACATCACCTGTTGATGGCGACATTGTTTTGCCCGAAGTAATGCAATCCAATGAAACCTGACCATCTGACTCCAAGTAGATCAGCGCACGCACTGTGGAAAAAGAGTGGATAAAGCGGGAGTGTCCATCGTAGTGAGGAGCGTACAACCCATGGTCTCCAGCAAAGTCGAGATTGGGATGAGAGATATACACCTCGTCCGTGACGGGGAAAGGCGTTACAACAACAGTAGCTCCGAACTGGGCACGGAGAGCATCCTTAATCTCAGCTTTGTAGCGAAGGCTGTCTATCGATGATTGTAGCTCGTTGGGGAGATCTTCAGTGTAGAAGTGATTCGACGAAGACTTGTCCGCCACCTCTTTGCCAAACTGATCTTTCAATTTCTGCTGTAGGCTCTTCACCTCAAAACCGCTTGTCAGCAGCGTGGCTTCGAACAACATTGCTCTCACCTTTCAAAACTAGCTAGCCTCCTGATCAGAAAATGAGCATCTGCTCAAAGAAGTGAAGTCAAGGTGGGGGAACGGGGGCGCCGGCTTGCTTCAATCTTGACACAGAATCAGCGTGATGTTCGTTCTCCGTTGGGCTTATGAACGGTCTAGGTGTGGTTGCTAGTCTGTGCACAGAAAGATACTTGAACGACCCGAAGCAGTCACGTATCAACAAAACGACAATGTCGCGCCTGAAGGTACGCGTACGTGGGAGTACGATGAGGATAGTTCGCAGATGCGGGGATGCTGTGTACGAAGTAGGTACACAGATGGCATCTTTTTGTGCAAATTTGGCCCGATTGAACTTTCTTGTGCTCCGAGCTGTCGTGAGTTGGGAACAGCTGCACGCTTCGTATCTTTCGGAATCCCCAAATTGGATCGTCGGAATCCCCACAAATTTGGAAGTTCCGAACATCTGCACAGTAGAGAACATGATGTGTCGCACCTGTGTATGATGCGAAGAATTTGGCCAAATTGCTCACTCAAGATTTTTTCATCAACCTACTCATCCGCAGATGCGATGGAGGTCGATAATAATACCTCTACAACAGTCCTCACCGCTGTGGTGGTGGCGGTGGTGATCGGGTGGTTTTACGCATACAGTCGCTCTCGAAGCGTATATGATAAGAAAGCTTGGCAGCTTATACCAGGATGGATGCCATTAGTTGGTCACGCTTACATGTTTTCATCGATCAAACACACTACCGCTACTCTGGAAGCACTGGCTGAGAAGCATGGTAGGGAAGATGGGTGCTTCGAGATAGCAGCGTTCGGCACGAGACTATTGGTTGTCTGCCATGAAGATCCGGCAATGGAGATCCTTAGTAACCGTCTGAAGGTGATGAGACACAACAAGGAGACGCTGCAGAGCTCCATTTCAATTGGTTCAACAGGACTCTTCGTGGCTGAAGGAGACAGATGGAAGCAGGAAAGGAAGCTTGTAGCCTCATTCCTGAACAAAAAGAATGTGGACGATTACCTTAACTCCTTGAGAGCGAAGGTACGTGCACTGATGGAGAAGTGGAACCAAGACAGAGAATTGGGTCCAATCGCTGTTCAGCGAGACCTGTCGTATTTTGCCTCCGAATCAATTGCCACGATGTCAATGGGACACAATCCTGATATTCAGCTGACACAAGACATCCTGGATCTTTTCCAAGTATTCAATTTTCGCCTTTTCTCGCCACTTGCATATTGGAATATCCCTGTCATTGGTCAACATTTGGATGGAGGTGGTCCGTCAATTTCAAGGGTTCGGAAGAACCTTGAGGATGTGATAGATCGACATGAACGAGACCCCAGTCCTAGTGAGAAGACGTTCTTGTACAAGTCGTTCCAGAAGCTAGAGCAGTCTCATGACGATCGCGATCGAATTCGCGGAAATCTTCAGGGCCTCATCTTGGCGGGGACAGACAGCATATCCAAAACTCTAGCCACCGCTCTTTACCTTGTTGCAAGCGACCAAGCTCTTCAGAGGGATTTGAGACTCGAGAGCGACCAATTTGACTTGGAATCGTCTTCTTTGCAGGATATGTACGAGCAGCTTCCCTGTCTTAAGTCCTTCTTCCACGAAGTCCATCGGTTCTATGGCGTACCTGTGATGGGTATGCGAAACACCAAAGATATCCCATTCCGTGGGACTGTCCTACAAAAAGATACAAACGTGCTGATTCTGTCACGCTACCTTTCCACTTCTTCTTCAAGCCCGTCCAAAGATGTTCCTTTGGGTCCCAATGGAGAACCTCCCCACGTCTTTTGTGCCGGACGCTACCTCACAACAGAAAACTCCGTTGAGGGTGGACGAAGAGTAACTGCAAAGCAGCCAGTCATCAGGGCTGGTGCATTCATGGGTTTTGGTCATGGTCCCCGCAGCTGTCCCGGTCGGATGTATTCGGAAGCGCAATCTTACATTGTCTTGACGGAAACGTTGCAACGTTTCTCACTGTCCATTCCCAGCGGCCATCGCGCCAAAGGGTTCGTTTTGGACAGTGTCATGGTACCAGATTGCGAGGTAACGGTTGAGTTCACGCAGAGAAAGAGGGTCTGAACACCACTGCTGCGCAAACACATTCTGCCGAGTCATTATCGGATTTCAATTCAATTATTAATTACTACGTGTATCAGACAGATGCTCAATTGCACAACGGCTGCTTGTCTTTGCTGGAGCCCGAAAGATCGAAGCTTACCACAAAGAATTATAGAGACAGTTGTGCGAATAGAACTTGATCAGAATGTCGTATTATTTGTTGACCGCAATGTCTTGTGTCATTAAGATAGCATCGGATGAAACGTGGGACAACTACAAAGACTATAAGTTCTGTGAAGAAACGTTCCTCACAAGTTTGAAGCCATAAGCTGCTGTGATGAACTCACCGGTGATTCACAAGCTCTCTAGGTTACCATCGGACACAACACCGATGCAATACATTGACGATCAATTGCCCCTTGTGCTACCAATATGCAGTTTCTTTTGCCCTGCTTCTACAACATGGTGGCTAGCTCTGGCGACAGTCTCGCCAGCATGATGACCCGCCTTGGCAACGACCTCACCAGCATGGTACCCCTTTTTGGCAACAACCTCGCCAACATGTTGGCCCTTTTTGACAACAACTTCACCGGCGTGATAGCTCTGTTTCACGGCAACCTTGCCAATATGGTAGCCTTCCTTGGCAAGAACTTCACCGGCATGATACGTTGCCATAACAACTTTGTGACCGCAGCAAATTGTCGTCTTGTCCAAATTATCTTGAAGGCTGCTACCACCAACCCGTTCCAAACGCTTGAGAAACCCTCCAAGAGATCCAAGAAAGGATGCCAAGAAGACAAACCCAATCAAGAAAAGGAGACTGAAACCAAGCAAGTCTTGCCCTACGATGACTTCCGGATCCAGGTAGACGTCACCTAGTCCAACTGTGGTTGTACTAATGAACGCAAACCAGTAGCCCTCTCCGTAATCGAAATCATCTGCTGGCAATCTGGTATTCTTCCAGTCGCTTGCATAGGCTGCAATAAGAAGAAGCCAGGTGTAATAAGCCGCTCCCCAAAAGCAAGTGGCAAATATTGGTCTCCCAAGGCAACCAATGTGTCCTTTTTTCATCACATCATCAAAGAGCGATGTCATGATATAGCCGGCTCCCGCAGTGGTTGCTGCAAACACCAATATGGCAAGGAACCCAACAGTGAACAGCATGGATCGCCCTTCGACTGTTCTCGGCGCCTGATTACCATATCCTATGTTTCCAAACAATGACGAGCGCATGGTTAGCAATATAAACATTTACGAAATGGATGTTGACGATACAGTACATCCCATACAATTCACTTACCAATGGTTGTCATGACCGTGAAGAAGAACCAAGAGCCCGAATGCAGGTTGGCTTTACAAGCTGTCCCACCGGTGGCAAGACGAGTGGCCTCTAGAAATGCGTTCCCTCTCGCCAAAATTATGTCCTCCGCAGTTGCATTCGGGCTCACTTGATAGCTATTGTAAATTGTCTGATTGATACGCTGCATATCAGCGAACCAAATTCGATCATAGTATAATTCTTGAGCTTCCTGTAATGTACACAATCGACGGAGTGAGCTCAATTGTCTAGCTCGAACCATCTGATGACCACTTGACACAAACAAGGTTCCAGCTAACAGCGTCACGTTCACTTACCGGATGCAAAGCTTCATAGGTTTTCTCTCCCAGAAATGGGAGATCCACAGTGAAACCTCCTGAGTCCGTATCATTGACGCATCGAGCCCAATTAAAGGTCAAATCAGCCGGCTCTCCAACGTACACAACACCAGCTGCCTGAATACGAGAAATATATCTCTGAAAGTTCTTTCCACACTGACTCATAAACTCGAACAATTCGTTTCCGTCAATCACCCATTCGGCGCCGGTGCCATCATCGTCATTCAAAAACGCATTTGTCGCCTGCTCCAACAGAATCGCAGACTCGTAATATCCTTCTTCATAATCCAAGTGTGGAAATTCTTCCGGCGTCGTTGAATTCTTTTGATACAATCTCATACAAATACGAGGCGTCTTCTCCATGATGCGATCGGTAACCAGATTGACAGCACCGATTCGATAATTGATTTCAAGACGATTATCGTTGGTGACAATTTCTTGCGGTGCCTCGAGTTTGGCCAGGCCGTAGCCACACACCGTGGCGATACCAATGAGCATCCAGAGCGGGGCCACGACACCAAACCAGAACCAAAAGACACGAGGCCATCGTTCGGGGAACCGAGCAATGTACCCACAGCCGTGTGAATCGAGCAAGCGAAAGAGACAACTTCGTTTCTTGATTCGAGATCGTTCAGAATCACTAATACCAGCAGCAGCAGCATTGGTCGTGCCAAGCACATCAGAACCCGAATTGCTATCGTCGTTGCTGTATGATTCAGTCACCTCTGCATACTGATCCTGCTGTGACAACTGGCTTTCAGATCGTAAGTCGTCAGCTACACGAGGACCTTCCGGATCTTCAATGTCATCACCGACGGCTGAGAATTCAGTCGCGGCAGGTTCTTGCTGCGCCAGCATAGCTGATGATGTTGGTGCCGGGGCTTCTTCTTGTTGACCACGGGGCTGCTCAGGAGCTTCTTGGATTGCTCCCTTCTCAATGGGAGCAGTGCTGACTGGTTCGGCAGCTTGCTCGACAGTTTCCTGCTGCTGCTCCTTTCCGGTAGATGATTGCATGGTATCGTTCGTGTCGTTCATCATTTTTGTGCTCGTTCGACAGAAACTCTACCACAGCGCACATCAGCGATCTAACGGATGTATCGTACCATAACATCATTTTCCAAGAATAGGACTGTCTTTAGCCGTTGAATCGATGCAATTGCTCTAAGTAGCAGTCCCTTGTGCACTTCAAAGACAGTCCTGTGAAACTGTTGTTGCACTGTGATATGTCCAGTACACGCTCTCTTTGAGAGGAAGTAGCAGTCGCTTGTGCACTTCCCTGTGAAACTGTTGTTGCATTGTGATATGTCCAGTACACCAGTATATACTCTCGTAGGAACTCTCGTACAGTACTTTCATGGGCAAAAGTAAGATAGCCTGGACAGGTTTCGCATCATGGCTCTTGGACGGCGAAAGTGATTTACCGGATGAAGGATGGCTAACAGTCTGTCGTAATTAGACAGCATCCAATACCAGCCCAAATACAACATGACAACAATGAAGCCACATAGCACCTTGGTAATGAAAATGTTTGAATTGTCCTCGGCCGTCTCAATTTGCGATGATGACGCAATCCCTACCAGGCAGCAAATTGCCGAAATGGACGAAGACAACTTTGATATAAATTGTGTGACAAGGTTTTTCTCCAAGACCACTTTTCAATCTATCAAATACCTCTTGCCACAGCCCTAACCTGTCGTCTCTACTATATCACAAGGAATCACTCGGAAGGAACTTACCATACCAAATATGGTTTCGCTACAGCCACTGATCTCCTGTCTGAATCGAGCACATACAAACCATGCCCACATCACTCTTTTAGCCAGTGGAAACTTTCCCATCCAGAGTATTGCTGCTTACATACGAATGCTGCGCCCAATGCGATCACACGGCCTTATGTCATGATTATGACGCCGCCGACTACTTCAGCACGGACTGCACAATCGATACCCCGAACAACTCAAAACAAATTACCCACACAGACCTACAAGCACTTAAAGGTACGAAATTCACATGGACAGTCAAACTGAAACAGAAACTCGAAACTAATCCACTGTTGCAGTCTTCGTCGCCGACAACCTCATCAGCAATCACTGTTACTGACCAAAAACAACCAATTATATTCGATGCAACCCCATCAACTACATTAC